>JASDQU010013241.1:20229-46859 GCA_032191745.1 Picea mariana
ACACATTATGATGCAAGTAGTACATTAATTATTACACGGAACTTGAGCTCTAAATACTCTCTCATGTGTACTTTCATTTTTTAGAGATTTAGATCAAAATGCATTTGGCTAGATACACATAGTTGGATTGACTTTATATTTGGCAATTCATCTTAAAAGCACTTGTTCTATTATTTGACTATATAGTAGAAATATTTGCATGGATATCAAATCAACTTTTTCTGGGGTCCCATTGGTCCTTGGAAAGATGAGTATTATGTTTCTCTCCATGCCTTTCGAAACAAATAATTAGAATAAGGTTCAGGCCTAATACTAAACGATTCTTTGATCTATTTATTCTATTATTTCAGTATATCCATTTTTAACATATATCATTATATTCAATTGTCCAATCCTTTATTTTTTTTTTTATGTGATTCATAGTTTATGCATGCCCTATTATGCTCATCGTCTTGAAATGGTTTAAAAATACAAAAAACTTAAATAAATTGTAAATTGTCAATTTCAAACTTTTTTCCTTGAACCTTGTCACCAATTCTTGGTATTTATTCCCTCGGCTTTCGCAGAGAAATGTGTGAAGTATTCAATTAAAAATAATTTGCACAGTTTTGCAACAAATTATTCGATATTCTAAACCAATTCCAACAACATAATAAACATATATTTCAAACACTTTGAAGAATACAGATGTTGGACTAACTATTCTGATCATATTTTTCTACATTTTATTGGCATCAAACACCTTCTCTTTGAACAACTAATGCAAAAAAATCACAAAGTTTAAGATACAAGTTCCTACAATGCATGTCCCACTCCTATAATTTAAATCATTTTTTAATGAAACTGGAGCTTCAGAGCCCTTSCAAATTACAATGTTAAAATTCATCTGGAAAGCAAGAAGACATCGTCTCTTAAATTTAAATAAATCACAAATATTTATGCTGAAGCTAAAGTAAAAATAAATAATGAAGTAGAATTATATAGTTGAGAACCTTTTTCTTCCAATGTTGAACGCCATTTACAGATTGTGATCGAGTGCGAAGACTCGACATGGCGATGACCAACTTCACTTGAGTGTCCATTTTATTTTCTTGCTAAACATTTTTGTATTTGCAAATCTTCCCCTTAAATTGCTCCATGACACGTGTTGCATAGGAAAAGTATCACTTCCTTTGGTGTTTAATGCCCACTGCAACACGTCTTCATTGTGGTTACCTGTACTGAATTGAAATTCAATTTTAATCAATATTTTTTCGAATTCAATTTTAATCAATATTTTTTCGAACTTTGGTTAAAGAAATGCACAAGGGATACATATTTTACAATCAACCATTCACTAATAGCAAGTCAACATGAACTCAATATTATATACCATGCTTGTCGACAGGTATAATAAAATTCAACATAATAAAGTTATGAAAACCCATAATCATTTCTCTTTTAATAATTATCTGCCTTGATTGAAAATGAAACCTTTTATATTACAATTACTATTAAAATTTTAGATTATGAAAACTCATAATTCTCTTTTAATAATTCTAAGTCTTGATTGAAAATGGATTCTTTGAGTTATGAAAACCCATAATCATTTCTCTTTTAATAATTATCTGCCTTGATTGAAAATGAAACCTTTTATATTCAATTAATATTAAAATTTTAGATTATGAAAACTCATAATTCTCTTTTAATAATTCTAAGTCTTGATTGAAAATGGATTCTTTGAGATTACAATTGCTATTAAAATTGTACATACTTCTTTTTACATTTTAAAGTTATGAAACTCACAATCATTTCTCTTTAATAATTCTCCACCTTGATTGAAAATGGATTCTTTGAGATCACAATTACTATTAAAATTGTGCATACTTCTTTAATAAAATGGATTTTTTGAGATCGCAATTACTATTAAAATTGTACATAATTATGTTTAAAGTTATGAAAACTTATAATCATTTATTTTTTAATAATTCTCCGCCTTAATTGAAAATAGATTCTTTGAAATTACAATTATTATTAAAATTGTAAATATTTATTTTACGTATTAAAGTTATTAAAATCCATAATCATTTCTCTTTAATAATTCTCCACCTTGATGGAAAATGGATTCTTTGAGATCACAATTACTATTAAAATTGTACATACTTCTTTTTCCATTTTATTGTTACAAAGTTCTTCATATTTTTAACTAATAAGTAATATAATCACATTTTTGTAATTTCTTTTTCAATGAAAATAGTTAATTTATTTTGTATCCACTTTCTTGATTTTAGTAAAATTGAGGACTAATTCGGACTGGCTCCCTTCTATCGTTCTCAAATCTTCTATAGAGAACTGATTTAATTAACATAAATTCGAATTATATTGAAATTTGAATTTACCTCAAATAAATGCAAGTTATTTTCCTCTTCTATACAACTATATGTTGGAATTGAGGGCTTAACTTCATGGGATTAATCTCCTTTATCATATGACTTCACGCTCAAAACCATAGGCTACTTTGCGGGGGGCTGAAGTTCAAGTTGGAATCTCAAGGAAGGGGGGTGCCGCAATGAACATTATGCTGACACATGGATTTCAAATTGTGCATGTGTTGAAATTGTGGTGGGGGTGCCTCCAAATTAAACCATGTTCTATTTAACCACCCGCAATCAAACAAGAATTGTTGATCTTCCTTTTTAATCAATGGACTGATGGAACTTGTGGGTCACCTTTTTATATTTCAACGATTTCGATTAGAATTGGATCATCGTCGTTCCTATCGTGATCAACGATGGATCGTTATCCTCCTTAAAAAGATTCTCCTTGCCATTCTCATTATAATATTATGCCATGTGTATCCTCCGGTTTGATCATGGTCATCCAACCCATTACACTATAGAATGAATTCTACAGGCGCCAAACATAATTATCCAAACAATTAACACACAAAAATCAATAATTGTGCAGAGGGCATAATTCTCAGAACCAATCTTTTATTCAAATAATTGAAGGAAGTAAGATTACACAGGAAGCTCAGTTCCTTCTGGCTTCTCACACACTTCACACACTCACTCTGCATTCATCTCACACACTCACACCACACACCTCTGTTCTCGCCTATCAATATTTTAATGCAATAAGGACCAGATCAATCCAATCCACTGAGAAAGGGTCGAATATGACCAAAATTACATAGAAACTCTATTTATCTTAAAACAACCCGATTTTGACCCCGAAAGATAGGATCAGATTCAAACATAATTCCTAATTTATCTAATTCTTCCACCTCCTATTACATTCGTGGAAAAAATGTCTTCTTCTCGAACACCCTAGACTATTACAACTTGAGAAAATGATTAAAAATAATTACAATGAGGAAATCAACTTCCTCTCATAAAGTTCCTAAGACCTTAGAGGTCAAATACAAGATTGTTGTAGAAGATGCTCCTACATCAAACTCTCGGGGAAGAAAAGACTTGTTCTTGGGCTTGTTGTAGTAGTTATTCAATACTTGTACCATACTTAGATATTTTTGTTGTTGTCATCTACATGGCCTCTTCAAGTGGTTGTCCCTTCCACTTGACTAAGTACTGAAAATATTCTTTACCCATTGTCTTCTTTACTACCTTATTGTCCAAAATAGATTTAATTTTTTTATGTTGGGATATAGGTAGTTGTTTCTCCCAATCAATAGTCTAAATTTTATCATTGGTAGGTGCATATGTGAAATTGTATGTTGGTTCCTTGAAAGGGTACAAATATGATACATTAAAAATTGGAGAAATTCCAAGGTTGCTTAAAAGTTCTATTTCATAAGCATTTGAGGAATATTTTCTCAACACTTTACATGGCCCGATATTTTTAAGTTTTAATTTGTTATATTCCCCTCTAGGAAACCTTTATCTTCTGAGATGTGCCATGACCAAGTCTCCAACTTCAAAATCTAGTTGTGTTCTCTTCAAATATACCTTATGTTTGTACTTGTTGTTGTTGTCCTGTAGTTATTTCTTGACCCTTTCTTGCATACTTACTACAAAATATTCACCATCAACACTTCTAATTTCTTGTTTTCTTAGATTCCTTAACTCATAAATTCCTCTAAGATGCATTTCATAAAAAATCTGAAATGGACTTAATCATGTGATTCTATTAAGTGAATCATTATATGCAAACTCTATTTGTGCAAGTACTTGATCCCACTATTTGGGATGCTCACTTGCCAAATATCTCAAAATATTTCCCAAGCTTCTATTTACCACCTATGTTTTCCCATCAGTTTGTGGGTGGTATGCTAAACTAAAATTGAAATTGGTCCCTAACATTTTCCATAAAGTTCTCCAAAAATGACCCACAAATTTTGTGTCTCTATCATAAACAATACTCTTTGGCAATCCATGCAACCTAAATACTTCTTTAAAGAACAAATTTGCAATGTGAGTTGCATCGTTGGTCTTCTTACAAGCTATGAAGTGTGTCATTTTTTAGAATCTATCAACAACCACATAAATTGAATCATTACCTTGCTAAATTCTTGTCAATCCTAACACAAAGTCCATACTTACAAAGTCCCATGGTCGGTCTGGGATTGGCAATGGATGATACAATCTAGTATTTTGTCTCCTTCTTTTTGCATATTGACAAATCCTACATCTTTCAACAAATTTCTTGACATCAGTCTACATGCTAGGCCAGAAATAAAATTTACTTAGCTGAGAAAATTTCTTATCCTGTCCAAAATGTCCTTCTAATCTACCATTGTGATTTTCCTTCTATAAGTTTTCCCTCATTGAACATCTTGGAATGCATAGTTTGTTGCCTTTAAACAATAAACCTTCTTGAATCATGTAATCTAACCATGGATTTATGTCTCTACTTACTGGATTTTTACGAACTACATAAGCATCCTTAAAATCTACATCATCTTTATACATTTCTTTCAACTCATCAAATCCCATAACATTTACTTGAAACTCTTGTAAAATCAAATTGACTCTACTCAATGCATCTCCTACCTTATTTGATTGCCCACTTATATGCTTAACAACAAAAGTGAAATTCTGCAAGAACTCAAACCATTTGACATGTCTCTAATTTAATTTTGTTTGACTGCTAATATACTACAAGGCATGATTATTAGTGTAAAGAACAAATTCCTTTGGCATGAGGTAATGTCTCCATTTTTTTAGTGCTTGAATAATTGCATAAAACTCCTTGTCATATGAAGAATAGTTATCCTTAGCTTTATTTAATTTCTCACTAAAATAAGCAATTGGTTTCTTCTCCTAACTTAGAAAAACTCTTATTGTAGTCCCACTTGAATCCCATTCAACTTGAAAGAGTTTGTTAAAATATGGTAGTGCTAAAATTATTTGATTTGTTATCTTCTTCTTTAATAATTTAAAACTTGTATCATCTTTTTTTGTCCATTTAAATGATTATTTGGTTTCCGCAGGGGTGTAGACAGATTGGCAAGTGCCATGTAAATGGAAGGAAATTTGTAAATGAGGTCTCATGTTCGATTCTCACCCCAATTTACTTGGGTTCCATTCTTGCGGGCTGGGTGGTTGCACCTGGGGTTATAGTGGTAGCCAACGGGGATCGACCCCATGTCACACGAGTACGAGAACCGCGCGTTGTTGATTCCCCCAGTACAAAAAAAATTGATTATTTGGTTCATTTAATGGTTTCTATAATGGGAGCACATATCCCACTAAAATTCCTGATGAGTTTTCTATAGCAGCTTGTCAAGCCATGAAAACTCCTTACCTCAAAAACATTCTTTGGAGTAGGCCAATTTATTATAGTCTTTACCTTTTCTTGATCCATCTTCAAGCCTTCTCTAGATATCACAATACCCAGATAACCAACTTTGTCTTCACAAAACTACACTTTTTAAAATTGATCATTATCTTTTATTGTTGGAGTTTATCTAAAACAACCTCGAGGTGTCTCAAATGTTCTTCCCTAGACCAACTATAGATTAGAATATCATCCAAATAAATTGTAACAAATTTACCAATGAGTTCTTTAAGTATTTCATTCATCAATCTCATAAAAGTGATAGGGGAATTTGTGAGTCCAAAAGGCATTACCAGTCATTCATACAATCCATCATTTGTTTTAAATGATGTTTTCCACTCATCTCCTTCTCTAATCCCGATTTGATGATATCCACTTTTCAAATCCAATTTTGAAAAATACTTAGCACCACTTAAGCAATCCATCAAATCATCAATTCGAGGTAATGGAAATCTATACTTGATTGTGATTTTGTTTATGGTTCTAGAATTTGTGCACATTCTCCATCCTCCACCTTTCTTTGGACTAGGCACTTTTGGAACTACACATGGGATTAAACTTTCTCTGACCAGACCTTTATCTAACAACTCTTGAACCTGATTTCTTATCTCCTCATTCTCATGTGGAGTCATTCAATATGTTGATTTATTTGGAAGGTTAGCCTCTGGAATTAAATCTATATGATGATGGATAATTCTTAATGGAGGTAATTCATTTGGTAAATCATCAACCACAATATGAACAAATTCATCCAACAAATATTTAACTTCTTCAGGCAGATCATTTAAATTTGTGCTAATGAGAATTACCTTTGGTTTACCAATCAGGGAAAAATGCACCTCTTCCTTTTTTATGTCTTGCAAAAATTCTTTTCCACTGACCAACAAGACCTTTGGGTTGTTTTCTTCAATTTCTCCTTCATCCCTTAATGGTAAGAGAGTGTTTTTTCTCCATCTTTCTCAAAAGTATATGTGTTGTTCCTTCCATCATGTATTGTCTTTCTGTCATACTTTCAAGGTCTACCTAGAAAAGTATGACACACATCCATGGACATAACATCACAAAGTACCTTGTCCTTATAGCTTCCAATTTGAAACTCCACTTCACATTGTTCATTCACTATCATTTGATGTTCCTTTTGCAATCATGACACCTTATATGGAACATGGTGTGTTTTCTTCTTCAAAGCCAACGTTTAAACCATCTTTGTAGACACCAAATTAACAATACTTCCACTATTAATAATGAATTTACAACATTTACCTTTGCTTTTGCATACAATTCTGAAGAGTTTCTTCCTTTGTGCATGTTCCTTAATCTCCTTATGTGGTTTCAACAATATTCTCTTCATCACCAAAGACTCTCCAACTTCTGGTACATTCTCATGTATAGCTGACTCCAAACTTTCTTCTACTTCTTGAACAACATTTGCACTTCCTCTATGGTGGAAGCATTTTCTAGACATTCAAATGGTCTATGCCCAAACTTATTACATCTAAAACATCTGATAGAATATCCCCTACCTCTTTGATAATGTCTTCTACCTCTTGAAATCACTACCCCTTGGTGATTGTTCTTGCTGATGTGATTTGTTGGCTTTTTCCTTTCTAGTTGAAGATTGTCCTCTACCCCCTAGTTGTCCTCTGCCTCTTGTTGAATTGCGACCTCTTCTTTTTTGACTCTACTTTCTTGCTAGTTTTTCTTCTTCCTTGAGAGAAAACTGGTACGCTTCTTCAAGAGTGTTAGGAGATAAAATGCTAATTTCATCTTGGATCTCATATCTTAATCCATTAAGATATCTAACAACTTTCTCGGGATTTTCTTCTATATGACCAGCTCTTATATTTAATTTATAAAACTCTTCGGTGTATTCTTTAATTGACAT
Organism: Picea mariana; assembly: GCA_032191745.1. Lineage (NCBI taxonomy): Eukaryota > Viridiplantae > Streptophyta > Pinopsida > Pinales > Pinaceae > Picea > Picea mariana. Next base: position 27,893 of record JASDQU010013241.1, read on the forward strand.
ACCTATCTGTTTCAAATTCTTCATTTGTCTAAAAACATTAAGTTGATAGTCTTGGGGCATGAATTTACCTTTCAATTTTTCTACCATTCTGTCCCAGCTCTTGATTCGTATCTTGCCTTTGTTCTTCCTCTCAGCATGTACTCCATCCCACCAAAGTAATGCATGTCCTTTCATCCTTGTTACAACAAATTTTACCTTTTTCTCATCAGTTACATTTTCATATTCAAAGTACTTGTCCAAAGTATTGATCCAATTTATCAATTCATCTACATTCAGGTTTCCTTCATACAATTGCACCTCCATTATTGGTCTAGAGCTGACTCCCATGATAGCTCTAATTATTTTTTCTTCAACACCTTCTTCTTCAGGCTCTGCTCCCTCTTTAGCTTCTTCAACTTATTCTTCTTCTTCACTGACATCTCCCAAGTCAACACCTCTTCGTTGGGAAACTTCCATTGACTCCAATCGTGCCTGAAGATTTCTCATTTCTTCAATGACTTCAGCATTTTGAACAAGTCCTCCTCAACCTTGACCTCTTCCTCCTCATATTCTAAAGGCCATCTTCAATTCTTCTTAGCCTTTCCTAGTTGTTGCGCTTTGATACCAAACTAACGACCAATTCATATTGGTTCCCTTCTATCGTTCTCAAATCTTTTGTAGAGAACTGGTTTAATTAACGTAAATTTGAATTATATTGAAATTCAAATTTACCTCAAACGAGTGCAAGCACTTTTCCTCTTCTATATGACCATACTCTAGAACCGAGGGCTTAACTTCATGGGATTAAACACCTTTAGCATATGACCTCGCGCTAAAAACCATAGGCTACTTTGTGGGGGGATGAAGTTCGAGTTGGAATATCGAGGAAGGGGGGTGCCACAATGAATATTATGTCAACATGTGGATTTCAAATTGTGCATGTGTTGAAATTGTAGGGGGTCCCTCCAAATTAAACTCCACGCTAGTTAATCGTCCATAATTAAATGAGAATTGTTGATCTTCCTTTTTAATCAACGATCTAATGGAACTTGTGGGTCTCCTTTTTATATTTCAATGATTTTGATTAGAATGGGATCACCGTTGATCCTATCGTGATCAATGGTGGATCTTCATCCTCCTTAAAATGATTCTCCATGCCATTCTCATTATAATATTACACCGCATGTATCCTCCAATTTGATCCTGGTTGTCCAACCCCTTACACTATAGAATGATTTCTGCAAGTGCCAAACATAATTATTCAAACAACTAACACACAAAAATAAACAATTATACAAAGGGTGTAATTCTCAAAACCAATCTTTTATTCAAATAATTGAAAGAAGTTAGAGTACACAGGAAGCTCAGTTCCTTCTGGCTCCTCGCACACTTTACACACTCACACTCACACCACACACCTATGTTCTCGGCTATCAAGCTTTTAATATAATAAGGACCAGATCAATCGAATCCACAGAGATAAGATCAAATTTGACCAAAATTACACATAAAATCTATTTAGCTTAAAACAACTTGATTCTGATGCTAAAAGATAGGATCATATCCAAACATAATTCCTAATTTATCTAATTCTTCCATCTCCTATTACATTTGTGGAAAAACTACCTTCTTCTCGAAAACCCTAGTCTATTACAACTTAGGAAAATGATTAAAAATAATTACAATGAGGAAACCAACTTCCTCTCATAAAGTTCCTAAGACCTTAGAGGTCAAATATTAGATTGTTGTAGAAGATGATCCTGCATAAAAAATCCACCGTGATTGAAAATCGTTTTTTTAATATGCATAATCAATATTTTGAGATTACAATTATGCATTATATTTTCACATTTTATTATTACTTTACTTTCGATATTTTTTAATGATAAATAATATAATTACAATTTTTTATAATTTTTTCTCAAACAATAATCAACTTTTTAATTTAATTCACTACATTAAACAAGATTATAATTTTGATTGTTAAATTTGAGTAATAAATTTCTTTATTTAAATAACTATGACATGTTATATGGTTATAATTAATATCAATAATCATTTTTTTTTAATTTAAATAATTATATAAGATGAAAATATAATTTTAGGTATTAATTCTTGGTAATGAATTTCTTTATTTAAATAAATATGTCATTTTATATGATTATAATGAGTGGGTTTAATGGTTAAGAACATGTGTTTCCTCCTTGGAGGTTAGAGGTTCAAATCCAAAGGGGGGTAGTGTATGTACACCTTCATAGACTCTAGTAGTGAAATCGTTGCGCAGAGGGGTTTTGTGTCCCATAGACAAGGGGATCTCATACAACAATTTGGTGTTTGGCTTGGGCATGACCTTAAAATTAGATTGTTATTATTAATTAACATCAATTATTATGAGATATATATGGCACGACTCCACTACATAAAGGATGGTCATTTTCTCTTTCTCATATGTGGATTTACCCAAATTGCGGTCACACAACTGCTTACTAGTGAATGCCAAGGGGTACCCTTCTCGCATAAAAAATGCACCAAGACCTCTAACTAAGGCATCACATTCAAGGAAAAAATTCTTAGGAAAATTTGGCACTGCCAATATTGGAGTAGTGCACATGACATCCTAAGTTGAGAAGGCTCACAAATGGCTTCATTCCATACAAAGGCATTTTTTTTAAGAAAGGATGTTAAGGGAGCAACAATTTTTCCATAATTTTGGACAAACTTCTTGCAGTAGCCGATAAGTCCTAAGAACCCATGCAGGCTCTTCACGTCTTGGGTCGGGGCCACTCTTGCATAGATGCAACTTTCTTGGGATCTACCCATGCACCATCCTTATTGACAATGTGCCCTAAGTATTCAACCTTTCATGCCCTAAAAGAACATTTGGAGTGTTTTAGGAACAATTGGTGGTCCCTCAAGAGTTGCAAGGCTCGATCGACATGCTTTATGTGAGAATTCCAAGTTTTGTAGTTGATCAAGATATTATCAAAGAATACTAGCAAAAAACTACATAGAAAGGGTCAAAAAAAATTGTTCATGAGGCTCTGGAAGGTGGATGGAGCATTGCAAAGATCGAAGGGCATCACTAAAAATTCATAATGACCCTCATGTGTGTAGAAGGATATCTTCATAGTGTATACCTCTTTCATTTGTATTTTGTGGTAGCTAAAACACAGGTCAATTTTGGTGAAAAACGTGACTCCATGAAGTTCATCCAAGAGATCATCAATAACTAGGATTGGGAACTTGTCTTTGATGGTTAATTTATTGAGAGCTTGAAAATCTGGATATATCTGCCCATTACCTTCCTTCTTTAGTAATATGACAACTGATGATGGGTAGGGACTGGTACTAGGATGTATGAATACAATCTCCAATAATTCCTAAATGATTTTTTCAATTTCATTCTTTTGTGGAAACGGTTGCCTGTAAGGATGCACATTAGGTGGTAGACTAACATGAATCAGTGGAATACCATGGTCATGCTCCCCTCATGAAGATGGTAACCCCTAGGGAATTTCAAAAACTTGTTAATGTTTGAAGATGACCAACTACAAACCAAGGTAAATCTCCTTTGGAGTGGTTTCTAGTACTTGTATGGCATTGAACTGTGCAATAATTCTTGAGTAGTCTTTCTTCAATAAATTTTCCATACAATGAGAGATGATAATTTTAAAGGAACCAAATAAACTAGTTGTTGTTTATAGTAAAAATATAGATTATTAATTCCTACATATCTTTATATTATCTATTATCTTAAAAAAAAAAAATCATAGAAAACACCAAAACTATTTATCAAGTATATAATTGGAATTGATATTAATTATTAATCCTCGCTACAACAAGAGAGATAAATTATTAATCCTTAGATAAATTATTAATCCTTTTACATCTTTGGGAAAATTCAATTATTAATCCCTCCATATCCTTGGAGAAATTAAATTTCTCCGGTGTATTTATGAAACCCACAAAACAACTAAATATTTATATACTACATGGTTGTCATTGACATCGATTATTTTTAGATTGTAATTGTTAGGATAGATAATGTCATGTGTCTTTGAATACTGATATGGACCCTCATTCTTTATATATATTTTTTTCTATGTGAAAGTAATATAATTTATATTGTCCCCGAATGGGGTGACACGTAGCCCAGGGGAGGCCATGCATCCCCCATGCAATCCATGCCATACATATGGCCGACCGCCACCCCAAGGCTCATTCTCGGATGGAGGACGACCATAAACGCACACATAGGATGGGAGGACAGTCCCCCAAGCAGGTTTAATGGCGCCCTCACTGATTAATGGAAAGGGGATGATAACAAGTATGGGAGGAGGCTGCACAGTCTTATCATCCCCTCGGATAATACTCCATCTTGGCCATGGCATTCACCATTATTTTTCTTCGCTATGCATGGTGATCCGGCCCTGTTCCTCTCAGAGTTTTATGGCCTCATTCTTAGATTCCTCTAGCCTCCAGGCTTTGTCATGCCGCGTGAGAGAGGGAAACCTGGGAGGGGACCATCCTGGTACTATTATGTTGCAAGGAAGAGACGCATGTGCAAATTGGAGAAGGTCTCATCGATAGCTCGAGCACAACAAATCAAGAAGTCGACTACTCCTCCAATGGCTTTCATGGAGGAGGAATTCTCGAAGGAACCAATTCATGTTCCACCAGAATCCCTCCTCTACATGGTCCTGGACTCCCAGGACAGACCCAACACCAACATTGCAAGAATGGATACAACGTCAGCCATGGAAGGAGCCACTTGCATCGTCCAGGATGATATCCCCACGAAGAACTACACGGTCGAGCCCCCACTACTCAACCCATAAGAGAAATGTGACCAACGTCCACCCAGTCTCTTAAGTCCGAAGAAATTGGAGCTCATCTTTGAGATGAGGGGCTATATGATGGAGCATCTCCACTGACACATTGTTATTAGCAGTAGAATTGACATGTTGTTCGATGCCTTCTTGAATGTGCCAGCCAAAAAGAGGTGCCTGACCTACCCACATCCCTTTGCACTCATACCCAATGATGATACTCCTCATGGTGACTCTCCAAATGGCAAGTTCCATTATTCTAACAACCCTCATAATGTTTAAAGTTTCTCATCCCTCTGCACCTCACTTGCATGGAAATGAGGTTTTTTTCTTGTCTTCCTGCTCGGGTTTTCTATTTAGTTTGAATTATCAGTTTTTGAATGTATGTCGAGACAGAACTGTCAATACCATCAACTGCCACTTGCTTTGGTTTCCAATTGTATGGTGGAGCGAGTGACAGATGTTATTTTTGGCCATAAGTATAAAAGGTTGCCACCTATTTTGGTTTCCACTATTTAACAGAACAAATGGAAAACCTGTGACACATTTCAATTTTGTATAGTGACAATGAATTAATTAGGAAATACAACTTTTTTATTTAAAAAAAATATTATATATATATTTGAGATTATTATTTAAAAAAAAAATTGTATATATATTTGAGATTATTATTTTAAAAAAAATATTATATATTACAAAATACAGTTGAGATTATTTCCCAAAATAGTTGTCTTGGAATTTGTAAAAAAAATATAGTTCAGTACATATTCTCTGAAATTTAAATGTGTTTTTCATAATGACTAGGATTGGGGCTCTTGTGGACCATAAAACAAAGATGCACAAGAATCAAGCTTATAGAAAGAAGAAAGTCAACGATGGAAGACATCAAGACCTGGCAAGAAGAAAGAAAAAATTGCCAGTCCTCGACAGGGATGATTTTAAGGATGAAAATTTATTTTAAAATGTAGAAACCTGGACCAATCTTAGTAATCCTTCATGTGCCAACTATAAATGTTTGGGATATTTTTGTAAAGATATTCAAATTTCTAAGGATTTTATATAGTTTGTATAAAATTTTGGCGATTTTTAAGGTAAAATAATTTTATCCTATAGAATTTGGGCGAATCATTTTTAGAATAGCGAATCTCTTTTTGGGAAAAACCATGGAAAATTAGCCCATGAGCGAAATTTAGCCCCTAAAATCATCCTTGGGACTCCTCAGTTAAAGCTTTGTATTTAAAGAGGTAGAGTAACTGGATGAAGACATCGACAAAGGCAGAAGAATGTGATCAGTATAAACTTTACTATGATGGTATCCCATGCTTTGTCATTTGCTCGTTGATGTCCTTTTATGGCTTTCCTCGACGGTTATGGGAACCGTCTCAAGCGTTCTTTTTCCTTCATTAGTAATTTTTTCGACAACCTTTTTGAACCACTCCTCGATGTAGCTCCTCATGGGCGCCATGTTTATTTCATGCCGAATTTTTATATTGAAGAATTCACTTTCCAAGTCCCTTCGATCAATAGAGAGGTTGTGCAATGCTTCTTGAATATCTTGGTTTTTAATCGAATAATCAACTAGCCAATTTTTCACGTCATCTTCACCATATTCAAGATTGTCATAGAAATTTTCAAATGATAGTCTTTTATAGAGCTCAACTTGATCATCAAATGCTTGCTTGGTTAAAAACAACGAGTTGAATATCAATTTTGGATCTTGGACTTCATTGGTGCTGCCAGCTAGATCTATCTCGGTAAGCTTCTTGAATAATTTGTCTCTTCTAGATATGGCCTAGCTACATGCTTGAACAATACCATTCAGGTTTTTTACCTTTTCTTTCTAGCATGCGTTTAGTTGGTTTATCCGATCCGGGGAAGGGAGATCCTCCTCTCTTCTTCGCAATTCTGTCATACCAGTAACTTTAACACCAAATGGTACAACTGCATCAAGGTACAAACCTTGCTCGTTCTTGAGATCTACTTGTAGATACTCATGAAAAGCATGCGCTCTTGTTCCAAAAGAGACCATACTCTTTGACATCTCCCAAGATTTTGTTATTAATTCCATTCTTCTCTTTATATTCTTTTCCACATAGCCTCAGGATGATGTGAGAATGCTTGTTGATCCTTTTAACTTTTTCGCAAGTGCAGTGTGCCCGATCATTGCCAAAGGAGTAGCCAACAATGGAAGGGGAATTAGAGCTCCCTCCAATTATTTGATTCTCTCCTTTAACCTGACGTTCTCAGCTTCAAGGCCGCTAATAGAGTTGTTTAGAGCATCTCCAGTTGCTCAGTGTATCTGGGAGATCTAGGAAGGGCACATGTTCTGTAGGTTCATCTCTGAACGAGATTTCGCTTTCTTATTCTTTTCTTCTCTCTTTTCAATAACCAATTTTTTGGATTCGCTGTCAAAAACAATGCTCTGAAATGCAAAAGACTATTCTTCATCTAAGGCATCGGTCCCAATTATTTCCGTTTGAGGGTTATGGGGAGTAGTGCTCTCTAGATGGTCGTCGTCGGGGAACATTTTGTTAATGTCAATTTCTAGTTCCATATCTTCAAGGGAAAGATTGTGGATATCAATTTCTCCCCTCGGTCCCTCCTGTTCTTACGCTATTGTTTTTCATTTTTTTCTCGCGGGAAGTTTGTGAGAAATTTAATTTTTTTCCGAGGGAGGGTTCTTATCTCCTCCTCCACCTGAAGAATTGTTTGTGACTTTGTTTCTTGGGTAGGTTGTTGGAGTGCTTCTCCGAGATGTTGTAGTCTTGGGTGTGGCGATCGGGGATTGGGTACTTTTCTCACCTGGGCCTTTTTGTTTATGCTTGTATGACTCATTGGTGTTGAGTATTGTTTCCAAGTTGTCGGTGTCATGAGCAAGACTTCCTGAGGTGTTATCTTCGTCTTCATTCAGGATAGTTTCAATGAAAGAACTACTGAAATCGACAGCCAATAGGTGTTCTGCAAAAATATCATCAGGGTTGAACCCTTTTACTTTTTCAACATATTTCAAATTGAAGTTGTAGAAGTGGCCTGTGAAACCTTCATTATTGTTCATATTCATGAATATGAAATCCCTGAATTTCCAAGGCAGGGGCATGAATTGCCTTTTTCTCTTTTCATGGAAAAAATGCAACCAATAGGTGTACTGCCTTGCTATCTCAGCAAGAAACATTGTATCATATATGTGACATGGAAGGAAGGAAAAAATTTATTTGGATCTAAAAATCATTATAACATTGTAGTTCTCCATTTGTTCTAGTGTGCCCTTCCTATCCAGGAACTTGCTCGCCTAGTCAGACATCCGGGGAAAATCCTTTCCAAATATCAACCCTTTAAAAATTGAAGCAAAATCATTAAAGACTTCAAAAAAAAGTTGGGAGGTGTGTGTCTCCATAACGTCTGGTACCATAAGGTCACCAGGTCAAATTCACAGTTTACCTTCTTACACAGAGATAATATAGGGAATGGACAACATTGCACTACCGCGAAAATTAAATAAGATGACATAAAGAATTTCTTCTTCCTTGTAGATTGCAATAACTGGGAAGGGATTTCAATGGAAATCAACTTGCCCCAATCGAAGATGGATTTTTCCTTCACTGTAAAATATACAAAATCATCTGAGAGATGTTGGTTGTACTTTCTTGTCTCGTTATCCTTGTGAAAAGCCATGCAATTTCTCGAAAAGGGTTTCTAAATGCACTAACCTATAATATGGTCATGACCCCGAGAACAATCATTGGGTTCTCTAAGAACTCCGATAAGAGGTCCAATCCATTATCATGCTTCTTTAAGAACTATCTGCAATCCTCACCCTTGAAAGTAAGCGTTGGGCCGGGAAGTCTTAACATCTTTCGAAATACTTGAGGCGATAAGGAGACTCGGGAATGGTCCTGCAACTAGATAATCTGCTAGTTCAAAATATAATTTTCGGCGCAACAGGTGACCAACTCCTTACCGTCAAACAATTTGGGGACACAACCTGCTCACACAATTCCAGAAATCCAGATAACTTCCTTCTGGGAAGAAGGGGATGAGTAGTAGTCATAAGCTTTGGACCACTCAAAACTCTAGTTTTCGCGCCAGAAAATATTCAAGGTATATCCACAAAAATGTTGTCAAGATACAACCATAAGGTGATTAGAATGTTCCTCTGCTCTTAAAATGAACGCTGGAGCATGATAATATAATCTCCCATAAATCTTGTTTAACGCATTTTAGTGGGAGATGTCCTCGACCTTTTTGTGTATTAATGCCAATATTTTCGATTTGTCTGGTGAGTTGTCACTAATAAAGGCATGATTAATGTGCATTGGGAAGGACACGAAGGTGGCGGGGATGGACGGGAGCAAAAAATTCTTTGAAAATTTTGTGAACCTGGGAGCCCGGGAACCCACGAATCTGTGACAATAGGAGGTGAAGAATTGACTAAGTATGGAAAGGCGGGGTATAATTCCTTAAAAAAACTAAAGTAAACAACAATATTTCTGAGTTTAAGATCCACACACACAAAAAATTCAGATCCCATAATATTGACCTCTGCCAATTCAATAATAGGGAGGTTGACTTGGTAGATCAAAATATCGCTCAGTTCAGGCGACTGGGGTGCATGTGGGGCGTCTGTGAGAAAAGGTTACGATTTGATGAAGATTTGTTCGTATTGCAACATGTCACAATAATTGTGTCCTGATAGTATTTAAAATGAACACTGGAGGATGATAATATAATCTCCCGTAAATCTTGGATTAATGCATTTTAATGGGAGATGTCCTCGAGCTTTTCACTCATTAATGTTAATATTGTCGAACTTGTGTGGTGAGTTGCTAATAATAAAAGCGTAGTTAATTTTCATTGGCAAGTGTGCAAAGGTGTCGTGGATGGGTGGGATTCCGCGAACCCGTGAATATGTGACAACAAGAGGTGAATAATTGACTAAGTATGGAAAGGCGGGGAAATCAAACAAACCCAAACAAACTCATCGTAGGTAGAGTGAAGCTTGTGAGTTCGAGGAGTCTGGGGTCGAATTGTAGATCACAGAAGTTTTAGGTGTAAGATGTATATCACAGAACATGGGGCATGAGAGTTTGATAGTGCCAATCCGGGAATTCGTGGATATAAACATTAACTATGGGAAAAACATTCTCAGCTATGTAATATACCTGGAGCTCAACAAACTCAGGTTCAAGTTTAAAGAGAATTTTTTTATATTTAATTCAATACTATTCATATTATTTTATTTTGTTAGTATTTTTGTGGCCCAAATGTAAACCATGTTCCAATTTGAAGGGTGATTTTGGCTCACAAATTTTTCTCAAATGCATACACAATAGAGAAAATATATGAGTTAACATTTTCATAAGCAAGCATATTCTCAAATATGGCAAGCTGTAATATATGCACAATATTAAAGAGGGACATCACGTCAACACCTTTTTAGATTCTAGTGGGCTAGCACAATATTGCATTCTTACTATGATGATGCCTTAAAAAAACTAAAATAACCAATAATTTTTTTCTAATTCAAGATCGACACAAAAAAATTCATCAGATTCCATAATATTCTCCCATTAATGCATTTTAATGGGAGATGTGCTCGAGCTTTCCACTTATTAATGCCAATATTTTTGAACCTGTGTGGTGAGTTGTCACTAGTAAAATCATAATTAATGTGCATTGGGAAGGGGAAAATGTGGTGGGGATGGAGGGGAGCGAAAAATGATTTGAAACTTTTGTGAACCCGGGAGTCTGTGAACCCGTGAAAATTTGAAGAATCGACTAAGTATGGAAAGGCGGGGTGGTCAGACGAAGTCAACATAGGTAGAGTGAGGCTTGCGAGTTTGAGGATTCCATGATCAAATTGTAGATCACTAAAGTTTTGGGTGCAATATCTATAGCCCGAACACGGGGCATGAGAGTTCGATAACGCCTACCCGGGAACCCGCGACCATAAAATTAGCTAAGTATGGAAACGAACAACAGTCGGTCGAAATCGTGATGTGAAGATATAGATGGATATAGAATTTATCAGTCTTCCACCTCGGAAACCCACGAGCATAGAAATGTGACTAAGTGTAGAACCAGAAACGGATAATAGAGGGGAAGAAGAAAAGGGAAAAACAGGTAAGTATAGAAGAGGAAAAAGAAAGGGAGAAAATAAATTTATGGCTCACACAACAATACTTAGTATGATAATTATCAAGCGATAGAAACACATCATCTATGGGAAAAAAATTCTTAGCCATGAAATATAGTTGGAGCTCAACAAACCCTGATTCAAGTTTAAAGAGATGTTGTTTATATTTATTTCAACAAGCAATAGACAAAATATATGACTTGGCATTCTTATATGCAAGCATATTATAAAATATGACAAGCTTCAATATATGTACAAATTGGATAAAGTATGTAGATTAGAGTTTTGTAACCATACCTCTTAGTCTCTGGACCTTGCACTATGATGGAGGTTTCACTTCTACTTGTCGATAGTTCTTGTGAACTAAAAAACGTGTGGTGTAAACAACATAAACATATTTACCATGGCATAGTATAATAAATAACTGAGGATATTTGTTTCCTAAACATAGCAAGAGCATAATCTATGAATCCTTACCTTCGGCCTTGTCATTGTGCTGATGTTTGTGATGATTAACTGCTCATGTCCATGTCACTTGTGAAACAGTGGTTATGAACATGTGTATATTGTTCATAATTGATATGGATGTGCATTAGGCATATGAATTGTATTTGCTCTTGCACTACTAATGGCATACCTTTTGGAAGATTGTACTATGGCTTTCTCGGTTGTAGCACATAAGGCTTCATCCTCGTGTTAAATTAGTTTGTTCTTTTCTCAATGTAGCAATGCAGAGAATACAATGGACATGAAGGCAAGTTGCTACGTAGGAACACATGAAAAAAATATGGAATACAATTATTTATTCCAAGGTAGCGGCATAGAAAATACAATTGACATGAAGATAAGTTAATATATAGGAAGATATTCAGTATCTAAGGAAAACAAACAAAAGAGTTGCAAACCAATAGAATAAATATAGACAGAGTAAATGAAAAACAATTGGATATGGAATACGGATAGAAGTATGCACCTTTGTATGTCTTCTTCTACATTTATGGTTAAGAGTTCTTTGCCTTGTCCAGTTTCCCTGCTTGTTTCAATGAAGGAAAGTACAAAACAAAATGAACATGAACGTAAGTTGGTATGTAAGGAAACAACAAGGAATATGTACATACAGTAAATAAAATAGAATCAAAGGAATAGAGTAACAGATAGTGTTAGAAGCATGTACCATTTATTTTTCTTGATCCATGTATGTGTATATATACCAAAATCAATTACAAACCAGGAAAAACTAAGAAGTTGGATAACTTGGTTTTGTCCAACAAGCTAGACATATATGCTTTGAGACATAGAAATATGATTTTGCAATATGTTTGATGTATATTTCATAATTCAAGTACAATACTAATTGTAGTGATCAGACCAATATGTGTCTAAGATAAAGAGGTTGTATTGGGAAATGGGCACATTCGACCATACATGGTCAATAAGAGTGTTCTGTACATGGTTTATCTTATCCAAAAGAAAGAGGAGACTGTATCTGCACATGTAGGTTTCCAATTATTTTGTTCTGGCACTATTTTGTAGCATGTCAATATTGAAGTCTCCTACAATGATAATGGTTTCGTTCAAATGTAAATGCTCTAATGCATTTGAAAGAACATTTAGTATGTTGGAGAATGTTGCACGCAGAGCCGCATAGAGAATCAGTATTGCAATTTATTATTCATGGAAAATTACTTTTGCGAGCACCATATCAACATTGTTTTCTTCGAAACACATATGCTCCAAAATTATTACATGTTTTTTCAGTAATATCATCACCCCATGTGTAATGTAACTTGATATGCAATTGTGATTTGGAAATTGATTGTTTTGCATGCATAATGTCATTTATGTTTCTTGCAAGCATGAAATATCAGATTGCATTGTGTCATAGTCATTGAGTATATCATCCATATGTACATGTAGGTTGCACGTGTTAAGTTATAGAATTGATACATATGAGTTTGTTTGTATGGATTGGTAATCATATTGTAGATGTAATTTTGCGCTAGTCCTAAGGCGTTGCATCTCAATATCAAATTTATGTTTGAATTTGAAGTTATCTTTTGTAAGAGCACTTAGTAAATACAAGGAGTCTATAATTCTGACATGAGAAAATGTTGTGTATACAAGTCCATGTATTCAAATTCCAGCAGGGTCAAATGCAATACTATCAAGTGTTAGCCCTTGCGATCTATGGACTGTATGTGCACATGCAAGTTTAATTTGAAATTGTTTATGAATTTTCAGTCGACCTGTCTTTTCCAATGTCGATACAGATTTTGATATTCGTAAGATGGGTGTCCAATCACGCACAATGTTTGAATTATATAGATAATCCAACTTGTTTTCTTGTCGGTGGTCAATATGCGACTCATGGAACTTAATCCAGAGGACATTAAATTTTTATGTTTTGGTATAAGCTTTGAGTATTCCATCTACACCATTCACCAAGCCATCCTGTGAATCATAGTTGCAGGCATATATTTCAACTAGAATGTCTAATTTCAGGACAAGTTGGAAAGGCAAAGTGGTTGTATGTTTATGATGTGGTACATTGCCATGGTTGTCTTCTTCGAGGTCATTTGAATTAATGATGATATCATCACCACACATGAGTGATAGCATGTATCTGTTATGCATTGAAACATCCTTATTCGTGTAGAACAAGTAAGGGAATGTTGGCTCTATTGGTGTAGGTCGCATGTACCTTGAACTGATATATGTTAAGTCATAATATGTTTTTTTGTTTGTCTGCATTCTATTCAGAATTGCAATAAATGTTTCATCTGTCTAGCGCATTGTAGTATGTAATTCAAAGCATTTTATATTGTCTTTCTAAAATCCATGCATCATTGTTTTCATATTGACCGTAGGTTGTTCAAATATCAAATAATCTTGGATGGGTTGCACCTGGTAAAGATCCCCACATAATATCATGTCAATGTTCCCAAAGTATTTGGTGTGCACATGTTTTATGTTTCTCAGTCGGTTTTCAATGGTAAAGATCCCCACCTATAATTGCATTGCAAAAGGATTGCACAATGTAAAGGCGCAACAAGTGCACATCGAACTCTGTTGCTACCAAATAGAAAATCACATTGAACATACTATATCCACAACTAGATGCAATGGTTGTCGCTATGTGCAACCCATGGGAGTGTATATGATGCGTAATTTGTTTCCAATGCGATTGAAGGTCTTCACAAATGAGGGACACGTAAATATGAGGTCCTTCAAGATTGCATATGGATAATTTTCTATAGAGTAGTGGTTCATAATGACCACTGACAGGATTGACATCATGAAACAAGAGGCAATATGGATCCCTAGATGCAGTTTTGTTGAATAATAGATATCTTGTTTTTCTTGTTAATGACCATATTCCAATTGATATATTCAACCACTTGGACATCCACCGTATATAAAATGTATCTCCCCAAAGTCCCCTCTCATGTGAAGGCTGAGTTGCAGATTCAGATTCAGATTCAACAAACCCTTTCCCCTCTTCCCCAAGAACTCAACACAATGGAGACCATTGCTTCCTAAGGGGGGAGGATTGATCCAGGTGGATATTGGTGGCCACCCACCTATTCCAAATTCCAATTGGCTCATCTTTACAGTTTTTAGTTCAGCACGTTTCTCTTTAATGGGGACACTTCTTTGTGTTTATGGGTTATGCACTTCTGAGGTTTTCTTGAAGACCTACACAACATCCAGGTGGATATTGGTGGTCGCCCACCTAGTCCAACTGGCCTATTTTGGCAGTTTTCATCTCAGTACATCTTTATGTACTTCTGGGGTCATTTTGAGGCCCTAAAAAACTTTTTTTGTGTTTTCGACAATCAAACTTTTGATGCAGTTATAGTTTGATAGAATAATGTGTAGTTCTCTAAAATAAATTTCCAATGGGCTATCACACACTTAAAATGGAGATCGTATGCAAAAGTTACGACCCTAGAAAGTTGATGTACTAACTTACCCCAATGGGGCCCACATGACTTTTGGCACTTCATCTCCTAGGGTTAGGTTTTTGGATGTCTAGGGTTTTGGAATTCATGTTTATTGTAAAAAGGCCTTGAGAGCCTCATTGTACTCATCTTCTTGCGAATGAGCGTAGACGTCACATCTCTTCTCAAAGATAAAGCTTCCACCATTCTAGCAAATCTTGCACTCTGTATTTTTACAGTCTCTGTACATTTCTTTCATTAATAGAAATCATGCATTGTTGTATTTCTCTATTTTTGGCAATATTTATGTGTATTTCATTGTAATATCTCTACTTTCATTTTGGTCCAAGAATAATCTCGATCAATCACAATACATGGGAGGACCATCAAGTCAACCACCATACATGGGGGGACCCTCAGGTCAACAACAATACATGGGGGGTCAATCATAGTACATGGGAGGACCATCTATTTTTTCCATCCCATCGCAACCTATATCTGGTCCTGTTGGTGTTCCTATCTCACATGGTTACTACCAGTATCCATATGCTAACCGACAAATTCCATTTCTGGCTACATTAGATCTCCTCGATTTGTCATGTTTGACAAATGATCCCATACTACATGCCCTGTTTTGGCCTCCAAACCCTACCAAACTACCGTCTGATATCCTAAATTTCGATGGAAAATATGGGGAAGATCCTAATAACCATGTAATGAAATTCCATCTCTGGTGTTCTTCAAACTCCTTGATGGATGATTCCATTTTTTTATGACTTTTCTAGAGAAGTCTCACATGCTCGGCAGCCAAATGGTATATCAAGCTGCCACGACACTCCTTCAGTGACTTTAATACTTTAGCTATGGATTTTTTTGACACATTTCCAATTGTCGATTCCATATGAAACTGGTACAAATCTTTTAACTTTGCTCAAGCAATCCACTTCCACTCACATTTCTGATCATATTCTTGAGTGGAGGAGGCAACGATGATTAATTAAAGCTACCATTTCGGACCAACTCCCAACATGTTGGTTTATCGAGTCACTTTTCGCCCACCGCTAGAGATGTCTCCATGGGAGGTGTTGTCACTGAGGAGAAAGCGATTAGCCGTGCTCAATATTTGGACTTGGTATATTCCCAGTTTGAAACGCTTTACGATTTGATCCCTCGTGTTCCTCGCCTGTCAAATGATCTGTCAAGACCTGTTCTGGAAGCCCATACCGATGGTTTGTTGGATTCCATTACCAAAATTACTTCATCTCCTGCACAAACCTATGAGGTGAATGTGGTCCAATCCACTTCATATCAACAACCTAGAGGTAAGAAGAAAAAAAAGGGTAAATCCAAGAATTATTCTAACCAATAGGAGAGTACAAAAATTGTTCATAACCAGTGGAAAAGGAAGGATAAGCTTCCCTGCATGATTTTTTCAGAGGACCACTACAAGAAATAATGTCCTCATCGAGAGGAAGTTTCTAAATTTCTGAAGGGTACCTACCAACCTACAGTATTAACTAACCCTTTTTTGATTCAACAACAACAAATTGTTGCACAAAATCCTACCACTCTGCAAGGGGAAAAAACAGGTCATCCTCACCATGAGGATGGTTCCTCAAGTGCTTAGGTCCTTATGTGTAATGGTACAGTTAGTTTAACAACCATAACTAAGACTTATGACTCTCCTCTAGATAATCATGTCAATGGAGGTGCTACTAATAATCCCTCCACTTTCACTCCTCCTCCATCCTTCACTCCTCTTCAAATCGAGAGACATGTTTCTGATTCAGTTTTGCACCCGCCCAAGGGCACAATTCGAAATTCGATCTTCAATCCAAGTTCCCACCCTGCTCAAAACTAAAACGTTGTTGAAGATTTGGTGCAAACACCTTGTGCTATGTTGACGCTAGAAGTTCTACAAAATTGTCCAAGTCAACGTAGAACCCTGTTATTAGCCATTGGAGCTATGGATCCAGAGGTGTCAAATATGATTATGTTTAATCTAGACTATTTTAAATCGTGACTCTCCCATCACCTGACCTTTCAAATTCACGCCATGGTTGGAGGGAAGAACATTCATCACACTGATTTGGATAAAGGAGTTTCCACATGTTTCATGTCTTTGTCCTGTTGGAGAGCCATTGGCTCTCCTAAACTTAACCAGTCTCCTACCACCCTTAAGGCATTTGATGGACGTGGTTTCCAACCTTACGAACTCTTAAAATAATTCTTTGTGGAGTTAAAGGGAAAATTCATTTATGTCGACATTGAAGTGGTTGACGTGCCCCTGGATTATAATTTATTACTTGGTCATAGTTGATTCTACGCGATGACTGTTGTTGCTTCTTCAACTTTTTTGCATTTTACGATTTCCCCATCAAGGGAAAATTGTGATTGTTGACCAACTTGATTATTGCACTCCAGATCTTGATAATTCTCCGGTGAATAATATCCCTTTCCTAGGACAGTCTAATCTTAAGTAAGGAAGTGTGGGGGTAGGTCTCCTCAAGGATTCCTCACTCATGGGATTTTTTCGCTTTCCTCCCTCTGGTCCCCCACATGAGGTTTCCATGTTAAATATGATTATGGCTATGATGAAATGATCCTTGGGTAGTTCCTAGCATAGTAGACTCTCATCTGCCACAATATTTGATACATAAACCTTCCCTTCCTCTGCCTATCTCAGTTGATCCTCTTTCTTCCTCCCTCTCTGGTAAACCTATTTCTATTAGTAACCAGGAGTCTACGCGAGTGCAGAAGAACAGTCGACGGATGAACCAAAGTTTGGGGGAAATGTCTCCAACCTTTGAGCATCATACTAAAGTTAAACCCCCAACCTCTTATGATGATGCTGGGGGAAAAGTACCAACATCTGAACATTATGTTGGGAAAAAACCCACCAATAGGTATCGATCAATGTACCAACCTCTGGACATCATGTTGGGAAGAGGCCCATTCATGGGTATTACACCGAGCATAGTTTAGTCTCATTTTCAAGCTCGTTAAAAAATGAAATGAACTTCAAGCAAAGTTCTTGTTTCTATGTCAAGTTCGTTAAAAAATGAAATAGAGGATTTTCGAGCACAGTTTCATTCTTCTTTTTAAGCTCGTTAAAAAATGAAGCAGACTACGAGCATACTTCGTCGTTCCTCGAGCTCGTTAAACCACGAAGAGTCATCTTTCGAGTGGTAGTTTAACCTTTTTTGGCCTCGTAAGACTAACTATGAAAAATGTATACTCTTTTCAATCATGACTAGAAGAGTTCTCCCTTGTATTGTTTTACACTTTTTTGGGCTTGGGGAACTAAATTTACGAAAAATAACATCCATGGAGTCGTATTTAAGATCTTTTCAGACTCTCTAAACATGAAAATATCGTCGAGTTTTCCTTCTTTGGACTCATAAAATGTACATTGAAAGACCCATACATGGCCGAACCCCTTCTTCTTCAAGTTCATTAAAAATATGATGAGGGACTCATTGAAGATGAGCTATATCGAGCATCTGTTACCCTCCTCAAGATTGTTTAAAAAATAAAGAGGTACTCACAAATCATGGTGGGGGGGAAATTGAAAGAAGTGGGTCAAGTTTTTGGAAAGCATCATGGCAGTTATTTGTTGTCTCCCTTGAACATGGAAGTTGTTTGTTGTTGCCCTTGAACATGGCACCTGTTTGTGTCTCATCTTACAGTTGGATAATCTACTTGTCTCACACTTGTTTTGCAGTTGGATAATATTATTGTCTCTAAGTCATACCAATTTCATGAGTCCTCATTGTAGTGTACCCTTTTCACTACCGAGGCTTTTATCACTCTCGGTTACCAATCTGTACACGCATTTCTTACATAACTCATACTGGAATTATATAACCACATGCATTCAAGAAAAATAATACATTTAACTCAGAGTAAAACATATGAATTACTGCTATATTCAACAAGCATTTAGCCTTATCATATTAATTCATATACACAGTAGAAAACATGATACATAAACCACTCAGTCATGCAAAACATGATCAAAGCATAATTCAGATACTTATCTTTATCAATGGTGGAATCCACCAACCAAATGTAGGCCTTCCACG
>JASDQU010013241.1:47055-59356 GCA_032191745.1 Picea mariana
GAGAGTGCACCTTCTCTATCACCTGGACAGTCCTTCGACTTCCAGTCTCCCTTACCTTGGGTTACAGGAACAGACCGGACAGGAAGTCTCCGGGTTCTGTGACAGCTATAGGGTTCCTTCCAAGAGCTCTCTCCTTCCTCTACGCACTCTCTCACCTGGAGGGAGTCGCTCACAGGCCAACAAGACTCACACAGTCCAGTACTGCGTGGTCATCACAACCCATGGGGAAAGCAGACCCAGGCACAGGATGATCTCACGGTCCTGATTTCAGAACAGGGACTCCACACACAGGCTAGCTCAGCTTCCCCGAATAACAAAGATTCTTCCACTCGAATTCAGCACAAGCTTCCCGTTCAGGGAATGCGCACACGGGTTTTCTCAGAGACAGACACAGACTCCTTAGCTATGGATAGGGGTGTACACGAATTCCACAGGACAAACACAGGCTTTCTTTTCTGTATCAGAATTACACGAGGGTCTCTTGCAGACTGGCTTCCCCTGATCACCCTCAGGACAGTCGGATCGAATGGATGAGAGCCCCCCCTCACGACTTACTTCATTTGTTTTATTTGCATGCACCAGGGTTGACACTTGTCACCCTGGGAACTGCATGCGTTCCACCAGCATGCGTTCCTTCCACCACTTGGGAAATCACATGTCCTTCCAAAAGGACTCAGGATAAAAACATATGATGCACATATCTTTTGAAATAATATTAAAATATTATTTCTAGGTTTAAGCCCCTAGGCTCAGCCCCTAGGCTCATCACTTATCCCCTTTCCCACCTTCCAGCCCCTAGTTCATTGCCCACTCTGTGGACGCTCAGTCCCCCTTCACTCATTCATCGTGGTCGGTCTGCACCTGGCGGTGTTTATATTTTATTAAATATTCTGCATACATACAAGTACAACAACAGGCTCCTGGCCTTCAAACACTTAGGCTTCCTGGCCTAACAACCACATAATCCTTCCAGCTTATACAAAACTCGGCTCACTAGCCTATAACACATATGTACAATTAGTTTCATACATCAGGTTTATAAAGGGCTCGGCCTTGGGGACATTACACTCATACTCCTTCAGCTCACCCGAAGAGTGACCCAATGATCATCGCACTATGTTTTGTTCTATCTCTCAGTCAAGTTAATGTTGCCAAGTCACTTTTCATGCCTCACAATGTTCAAGGGAATTTTCACCTTGAACCATCCATTATGCAGTATTACCATGTTTCATCCTCGTGTCAGTCCACACTCATTTGATCTATCATCTTACATCACTTTACTGTGTCGGTTTCATGTCGACAATGAGGGATACATCATGCCCCCCCTTCAACGAGTTTGTTCATGTCAAATTCAACACATTATCCGGGAATTAGACTTAGAAACCAATTAGTACCTTGGAGACTGCATGCCTCAATGGCATGTTTCCTCGCCTTCAACAATAGGTTTACGCCATTGACCTCTAATCAAATGATTCCATGGATGTTCAACTTCAACTCATTTATTCACATTCGTTGGAATGTACTAGGGTATGTTGGGAGTCATTGTTATCATTGGTGTTTTCCCTCACACTTGTTAACAATATACATTAATGACTAGTAATCAAGTGGTTTCACCATGTTTTACATCAAGTCATCTATTCACATGGTTAGATTCGTACTATTTCAGGATCGGGATGAAGACCCTGGGTTGGGTGTTCACTATATTATGTGCTTTACCTAGGATGTGATGGAGATGATTTGAATATGTAGAAGATTCCAATATAACCACCATATTGATAATCTCATTCATGTATATGATGTCACATAGGTCCACTTTGTATTCGTCCATGACTATGTTGTTTTTTCATATCGTAGCTCCATTGTGTATTCTTTCATGGCTACGACTTAATAATCTTATGAAGGTATGGATCCACATTGTATATTCGGTGGCCATATCCTTAGTCAATACTTTCATGGACATGATTTGAGTAATTTTATCTGAGTGTGGGTATGCCCACCTAGAGGATGATATATTTCTATTGTTTGATGTTTTCTTGTAGCTTCCACCCGAATTTCCTATTCCAATTCCTTGATGCACATATTTTTGTAAAGTGTTTCAGCCATCAACTTCTCTTTTGACCTCACACTTTAGGGGACATGTTTTACACACCAAAATGTCACACTTATGTGTCACATCTACTACACGCCTTAAGTGTCATAAAGTGTCGTATGCACCTTACTAAGTGTTTCATGCACTTTATCAAGTGTCGTATGCACCTTACTAAGTGTTGCATGCACTTTATTGAGTGTCACAGCCATGACATCATGAAAGAACATTTGTCACAATCCCTAGTCAGTGTGGAGGAGAAATTTATCATATTAAGGTCAAAATACTATGTGCACATGTATTATTCATTTTTATGAAAAAAAGGAAATTAATTTAGTGTGAGAATCCACCTCACATTTAGTTTCCTAATATCAAGGAGAAGTTGAGAATCTCATGGATTGTTGAGATATTTTCTCAAACCAATATCCTAATTTGATTGATGTTGAGAGACATTTCTCCTTAAAATCCTTGAGAGATATTTTCTCCCTAAAATCCTTGAGAGACATTTTCTCCCTAAAAATATTGGAAATCCCAATTTTGTGGATCTAGTGAGTGATCTTCTCCATGGTGGTTAAGCCTCCAAATCATATATAATGAGGTCATTCCAAGGTGAAAGGGGAGGGAGGAGAAAGTGTGTATATGATACTTATGAGCTTAAGATAAATATCTTTAGAGTGCATTCAAGGACTAGATTGTAAGCTTGGAGGAACGCTAGTGTAGCAAGGTTGTAAGTTCCCATGTTTTCATTAATATAACTTGACCTATTTCCTTTGTATCATTTTTTTCACATGTATGTCTATATAGATGGATACTTTCTTATCTAATGATATATTGTAGAAGTAGAAGGTATTGTTCCATTCCTTGCAAACTCTCTTCATCTTGATTGCGGCTTGGACAATAAGAACAAAGATTGAAGAATAACAAGGACAACTATCAGAAAAGGAGTAAGTCACACTTCTTTCTTATATATTCTCTATCCATAGACATTAAGGATAGATTTAAAGGAATGTTAGTGTCCATTTGTTTTATTTTATGTCTTGGTCAATATGGATCGAGATATTCAAGGGAGATTTCACATGTCTGCAGGGGAAATATTATGTAACATGGAGGATGTCCTATCCTTTAGTATTTTGATCTATTCTTGCATAGGTAAGGATAAAAAAATGGTTACCCCGAGATTGGCCCTTCTCTTATGTACCTCTTTCCAGTCACGGGAATATTTGGTAAACAACTCCTCTTCAGACTTTTCATGGGCATATGGCCAAGTCGAAGACACATGTGTTGCATGTTTTTGTATCAATCATTTAGGATCATGTTTCCTATACCTACCTTCCACGAACCTATATTATGAATGGATTTGACCTTCTTGCTTTTCATGCTTGGCATCCTTTACAAGATAATACCCCATATGGAAGTTATAGTGAATGAATAACTTCTTCTTTTATTTTACAAGACTAGCATTGAATCCTTGCATGATCACTTGATAGTGAATCTCCCCAACCACCAATCTATCAGGAACATAAACCAGTAGAAGATGTGGTGGTATCATGGCTCCATAGATTCTTAAATATGTATGCTTTTCCTCAAAATACCAATTCCCAATGCAATTCAAAACCTTCTTGGCATGTTTTGATAACCTGGGGAATTCTTATCCAAATACAAGTAAGTATATAGTGGGAATGAGGAAGTCACAGATTTGGGAGTAAATTTTTTTGTATATGTTATCCCACAACATGTTGAAGTACACATGAACTCGTGGTTCAAAAACTTTCCAACTTAACAACAACTAGAGAAATGTGTTTTGTGCACATAATACATCCAATAGAAAAGACACCATGTGAAACTTGAGAGGGTTACCTGGTTTCAGACATTGTGCTTGAGCGATCTTCAGACTCAGTTGTTTGGATATAACCTCTCCCCAATTAAACTTCCTCACCCACATCACCACATAGTACACCAAGGGTAGCCATGCCTCAGAGAATTGAGAACAATCTTTTTCACCATATAACCTGCAAAGTAGGATAATCACGTACATGTATGGTTCTCTCAAATTTGGAATGGAATATCTTCCCCCATACCCCTTGGTGATTTTTTTGTCATCCTTCCACCAGTTGTTCAATATATTACTACTATCATAATTTTCATATAAATCATTCACAAAATCCTTGGTGAGGAACTCATAAGGCTCTGTCAGTCCATGTCCTGTGGGAGGAATGACCCTATGCATTTCCCTTACTCATTGATGATTTTGCAATCTTTGGCCTCGGTGTGGTTAATGGCCCACTCCATCAACTCCAGTCATGGAAATACAGGTGTTATGGCAGCGACTAAGTGAAGAATGGATATTTTAATGGCTGTAAAAACCCCATCATATACCTCTTGAAGTAGAAGGTCACTATGTGGAGTAGATTCTAGATACTCACCCTTGTCTAGTTTCTAGAATAGGGTGTTCCAGGATGGAATTTGTACTTCGGTAGAAGTTTTACCCATGGAATAGGCTTCGATGTTGTGGTACAGAGGCATAATGTTTGAGACCTTCTTTAGAGGGAGAACAATCAACGACTCACTACTCTTTGGGGTTTTCGGTCCATCCACCTATTCTGGTGTAGCACCTGAGATTTCTCTAGCACCACTAGAGCAAGTTATTGGATTCTTTGGGGTCCTCTGCATAGGTTATTTCCTCAGGGCCATCACACCTACATTCAAACCAGTGATACTTAGCAATTAAAACAACAATTTGATTAAAAAATTCATGAGACACAACTTCAACATACCTTATTCGACACATTTTCTTGTGTACATGCATAGTGAAAATTATCTTCCTGAATTCCCCAAAATGTTGTCAAGGTACATGAAATCCTTCTACCATAGCACCAACTCGATATCTCCAATTTTTTATCAGGGCATAGGAGAAATCCTTCATTCAACCAACAACAATCACAAGCAATGAAAATAATCTGGAGGAAAAATACAAGTTTAATGCCTCAGATTTTCGATGTAGCGAGGAAATCTTCGATGATTAATGGCGTTAAATGTGGGAGCACAAATTCACTTACCTTCAGTGGCTGAGTTGACGCGTCAATACAACGATCGACGACTGTGTGCCGTGATCTAATCCATGGCATAGAGATTCAATCGGGGTCAAAAGATATGGCATGTCAATGTTTCAACCAATCACAATGCCAAGTTGATTATTGATGACATGTGAAATGTGGGGTAATGAGTCATACCACATGACACTTGAAGGAAAGATAGGTTACAAAATCCAACTACTTAGATTAATATTTATTCATAATCAAACAATCACAATGCTTCGAGGAAACACGACAATTGGTCATCGGGTGAACAAACATATGTGTTCAGTGAAATTGTATCTGGTCCACTCGACGACTAACAGGATCATCGATGTTGGGTGAAATCTGGGGCCCTTTTCAAAAGCATATCCACACTATGAATACCTCCGATGATCGACGACGCTAGAATCAAGGTATGACGTTGAAAAACCAGGTCTGATGTAAGAAAACTGACATGGCAGTGCCACTAGGATTATGTCATGATAACAAGTTTTATTCTTCTCTGATGTGGAGTGTACATATGGTGACATGGTACCTGTACATTTTCCACGTAGCATTCCCCCATGGTATCCTTTACTTTCGTGAGTGGATCCTTATCATGATGTTGATGAATGACTCAAACTAAGTCCTTTTGGATCTAACAATGGATATTGGATGGGACCTCGGTTTGTTTTCTTCGTTTTTATTGGTAGTCTCAGTCGATGTTTTTAAATTTCACTGATGATCGTGTCGGGAGAAAAGGTGAGAAAGTTTGCTCAGCGCGCCAAGAGCCATGGGAGACACCCGACACAAATGAGTATGTCAAGCATCAGGAAGATATGAGGTTCATGTTGATTTTATGTTTAAAACACCTCCTTTTGTCTGATCCGACGACCTCGTCAATTGAATCCACTCGATAGTTCATTCCCTTAATTCTTTAAAGAATTTGATTTTGCTTTCTTAGGCCAGTTGTCGGGGATATGATTTGTTTTTTGGGAAGGAATCATAACGTTTTTTTATTTAGTTGGAGACAGAGAAGTTTAGACCCAAAAACCATGAAATGTTAAAGAAACCAAAAATATCAAACTAATGGAAGCAACAATCAACTTAATCAAAATTGAGAGTGGTACCCCAAAAATTCAAAAATTTTGAGGTGTGTTGAGTGCTCAACACACTAGTTTTAGTTTTTGACAATAGTTGAGATCATATTTTGATGTTTTCTCTCTGGTCAATAGTGAGGAGGTTCGTGTTCTTATGCTTAAATTTTTTCGACACTCTGTATTCTAGGTAAGTGCTCAATCCTCGTGGTGTGTAATTTCATGGTGCAACTGAGTGTTTATCTTCATACATATGCTTTCAGGTTTTTTTTTTTCTGGTTCTTGTTTCTTAGGAGGATATTATGTATTGAACAATAGGGGCTTAGTGTCTTACTTTGGTTTAGTGTCTTTGTTTTCATCTAGATTTTTGGTATTGTTATCATTGTATGGTGGCGGTCTTGTCACGTTGATTTGTTGTGGTTCCCTTTTCTAAGGAAGAGTGGGTTGTATAAGCCTGATGTCTCAGCCTGTTGGGGGTTTTTGTTTTTGTTTTCTGGCTCAATTTAGTTAGTGGGATAGTTCTCTTAATGGGAAAAAGGATTTTCCCTTTTGGTTTTGATTTTCGTCCCGGTGAAGTGGAGTGGAATTGGAATACTTTTTTGGTTTGGACTCTTCACCCTATTTCGCATCAGTTCTTTGTAGCTTCATTAAGAGGGTTTATGGAGTTTGTATGTTCATATTAGTCTTCAAAATCTATAGTAGAAAATAGATGATTCCTTTTGAGATTGGGCATGTAAGTGATCCCCAAGATATCAAAGATGGTCGTAGGGTTTTAAGGAGGCATGAAAAGTCCTTGGCCAATAATGAAATTTCCCTTAGGTCCCTCTTTGGAATTATGCATAACATGGAAAGGAAACAGAAGTAACACTCTGACAGGATTATGGACATTCTCAGAGAATATGGAGAAAAAAATCCAGAAATTGAAATGGCTTGCTACAAAATAAAGTGCTCCATGCAGTATTCAAGCGAACCATCAACTTCAGATTCCACATCTACAAGATAGACCATAGGTCAAACTGAGGACAAAGACAAGGATGAGGAATTTGAACAACAACATAAGGAATCAATGGAAGTGGACCAACATCATATTCCTTTGGAGCCAAATCAACAAAAATAACTTAGTTAAATGTTTTGTAGATGCATATGCATTTTGAATGTCTTTTATAGATGTTATAGATGGCATGCTAATATATATGCAACCACTAAAAAATCGAGAAAGAAAGTCTTAGTTGATAAGAAAAATTTAAAGACGCCGCTAGACGAATTTTTTGAAACAAAAAACATGCTCTCTCTATAATATTTTTCCTTTCTATCCACTATTAATACAAAATTCTCCACTCCCAGTTGAAGAAGAAAAAACAAAAAAAATTACAAGAAAATCAATGTCATTAATATAAACTTCCCTCCAAATGAGGTCAAATAAGACAGAGAGATTTTTTTTAATGGATAAAAAAACAAAATGTTGTATTCTTCAAATAATAGGGAGACTTTGTTTTAATTGATAGAAAAAATAAAACTTTGTATATTTGATTTTTGTAGAAAAATGTGTTTAACATTTGAAGTAAAATTTAAACAAAAAATTATAAAACATACCACATTTCAAGTACAGAATAATTTGTTTTTACAAAGTTATCCATTCTTGGACATTCTCCTAATTATGGTGATTATGCATAAGCTTAACATTTCCATAGTCATTATGAATCAGATTAACCTTTTAGTGAGCTTTGTTACAAAATTTGTGAGTGTCATCAAATTGAGCTTCTACTTTATTTTTCTAATGTTGTTATATCCATGGATAGAATTTGATGGGCTATTTTCTCATCAAATACAGTCGTCATCATGATCACGATCATTATTCATTAAAAATATTAAAACAGGGAATAGAATTGTAAAAAGTGTCATATTTAATGGGATACTTTGTTTTCAAATTCCAATTTTAGTTATATCCCATTGCCTATTTTTTAATTTTTTTTTTTTTTTAATGTCATATATTTTGATAACTTTGGAGTCAAGCATTCAAGTGACACATATGAGGAGGTTATGCCCATATCCAAAGCGAAAATATAAGTATTTGTTAGATTATATTCAAAGCGAAAATATAAGTATTTGTTAGATTACTTTCATTTAACCTACCTTTCATAGTTAATCTCTCCAAAATAAATATATAATACATATTTTATATTATGTTGAATAACATTATGTAAATTGTAAACATTAAAGATTTAGTTTATGAAATTAAAATGTAATATTTGAAAGAAATGGAAAAGATTTAGTTTATGAAATTAAAATGTAATGTTTGGAAGAAATGAAAATTAGCATGGGATGGAGGTTGGGACAATCTCTTATTTTCCCATTTATTGATCTTAAATATTTTGTGGAAAATGAATCTTGTTCAAATTTACAATTAATGTTGAATTTGTGGAAAATGAATCTTGTTCAAATTTGCAATTAATGTTGAATGTGTTATAAGAACATTTTTTTTTTATGACATGGTAAAAAGGTTTGAATCTATCTCCAAAATTCATGGAAACAAGGTTGATACTTTTCTTAAGTGGTTCAAAGAGTTTTGTGCTCATGCTAAGCACACAACCCTTATAACTTTCCTTTGTGGGAAGTCCCACTCCAACCAAATCTTCATCAATTGAAGTATATCTAGATAATTATTGTTAAACTTCAATTGATTTTGGTAGATGACCTTGGTGCTTGAGCAATTTTTGAAATGTTTTTAATCAACTATGTGAGTAACATATTCTTTCATATAGGTAAGAAAATGTTTTACATAATAAATAAAGTAATTTTTGGAGATACTATTCAGATCCGCGGGTACGTATCGTACCACCTATAATTGAGAGGTGTTGGATAATGGCGTACAAATTGTGTTGGTGCTGACGGTGCGGGCACAGAGAAAAGCGGGAAGCACGCTCCCAACAGATTGAGCCCACTCCATTGCGGATCACAAAAAGCGGAAAGTTTACATCTAAACGTGTCAATGTCAAGCATCTTTAACATTCATTACATCAAATAAGGCCTTGTAAACTTAGTGGCAAACAAAGTGGCACTGAACAAAATAACATTATTGATGAAGAAGAAAGGATTTTTGTTAATGAAATGTTTTGGTTTCGATTTCATGATATAAATTTGATTGGATTATGTAAATAAATAAATAAAGATATTTTTTCTAATAAAAAAATTTCTCAATTATATTAATATATAATATGTTCTTATGATATGATTTATAATCCCAATAAAAGTATCTATGGTAAAATATATCTTTCGTCTATAGTGGTCTTTCAGTCAACAAAAAGGTGAAAGATCATAGATAGAAACTATAGATATAGGCACTGCTATATACTATAAGTTAGCAAAAGAGTATAGTCCATAGAACTAGTTGTCACATATACTCAAAATAAAATCAGAAGCATAAGATATTATCCTTTGCTTAGGCTGGATTGTCCACATATGTGTTGTTGTTGTAGGTCCTAGTATAGCTTTAGTATGTGTGGAGGGCCCTCATGTCCATCAACCCAATGGTTGTAAGTGATTATGCCAGCTTTTTTCTGAAGTGCAGCCTTTGATAGATGATTTGTTTCCTTATTGTGCTCACAATAAATATGTTTGAAGCTGAGCTTCCTGAAAGTGGACTGTAGTAGTATCATTCTGTCCTTCCAGGCCATAAGAGAGATGGCTTGTAGGTTACCCCGTTGTTCAACCATTCTATAATAATTCTAGAATCCCCAAGAATTTGAAAGACTTCGATGTTCAATCTGGATGCCAAGTGTAGTGTGGCCCAGGCGCCCAATAATTTTGCCCTGGTGTTGGTTCCGGAGCCACAGTTGAAGGTCCATCTGTTATGTGAATTCTTCGAGTCTCTGATCAAGCCTCCTGCTCCACTCTATGTGTCATTGGACTGCGCTGCTCCATCAAACCACCCCGTAGGTGTATCCTCTGTATTAAGTGTCATATTTTTAATCTAATTTACCACTTTACTTGGGTGTATGTCTTTCATGTTTTTGAGCATACCAAGTGTTTTATAGGCAACATTACTTGTGGATGGGGTCCCCTTTTCAAAGACTTTTTTGTTCCTATCCAGCCATATGAACCAATAGACCAATGAAGGGAGATGTTTTAAGTTGCGCTCCCTTGTTGAACAATAATCATAGCAAGAAGATATTGTAGTCCCTTCTCAAGCAATATTTAAATTTTGATCAAGAGTAACTTCGTCCCATACTTTCCATGTGAAGGGGCACTTAATAAAGAGATACATCATTGTTTCTTCATCACTATAGCACAACTGACATATGTTGGGTCCAACCCAGTCTTTCCTTTGTAAATTATCCCAAGTGTGAATTTTGTTTTCTATAGTTAGCCAAGTGAACAACTTAATTTTTTGTGCAATGTTCCAGGACCATAAATTTTTACTCCATCCACCAATATTATTTTGCCAAAGAGAATTTGTGATGGTTGTGTAGACATTTTTTACAGTTAAGAGGCTCGATCTGTCGCCCCCTGACCACATAAGTTGATCATCAGTTTCTTGAAGTTGTATGCCCAAGCGTGAAAGTTCCATGTAGTAATTATCCCACTCCATTGTGTGCTCTGCAGAAAGGTCAAGCTCGATACTAGATATCCAGTCATCTGATAGAATCACGGGTCTGGTGCTTCCTCTTGCTTGAAAGAGGTACCTGATGTTTTTTGAATTTAGATGTGTGATCAGTTGTGAAGAGAGATAGGAGGCCTTATTCAGTCCTATAATGCAATCCCTGCCAAGAATAATTGATTGTTCTGAGCCCGACTTCCAACAGAGCCAATGAGTTATCCATTTTACTGACTTTACCAAGTTTCTTCAGGTTTGTGAGGCCGCCCTGGTAGTGTTTGTCGCAGTCCTAAGCCAAGTGGCCACCAAAACTTGGGGAAAATATTTGTCTTTAATAACATAGTGCCATATGCTCGCTTTTGTCAACACGCGCCAAAGTGAGTTGGTAGCCAATGCTTTGTTAAATTGGAAGATGTTTTTGATCCCCCAACCACCCTTGTTTTTTGGTTTGGCCAAGGATTCCTAGTTGCAGAGATGTTGACGAGAATAGTGAGTGCTGCCTGACCAAAGAAAATTATAAGTCAATTTCCTTAGATTATCATTAACCGTAGTTGGTATGGCTGCGGGGGCCATCCAATAAACTGGTTTTCCTTCTAAGACAACTTTGATGAGAGTGAATCGACCTCCTAAGGAGAGCCATCTATTGCACGAGTGTTCGATTTTTTTTCTCCACTTTTTCTACGAGCCAGTTCCAGTTTGTGGCCTTATAGGAGTCAACCTTAATAATATATCCAAGGTACTTGAAACCTACATAAAGGTGTACAAAGCTATAAAGAAATAGGCCTTTCAGTGGTTCCAAAGCCTGAAATTGCAAATTGGCATAGTGGAAAGTCAATTTTGTCCAATTAATCAAGAAACCCATGGCACTGCATAAAGTCTTCAATATTTCTTTAATTTCCCTCCATTCCTGTAGAGTTTCATTGGTCATGATAAGAGCATCATCAACGAATAGGAGGTGTAAAACCTTGATGATCCTGGACACTTTAATCCCCGTAATCTTCCCTTGTTCTTGAACTTTTTTGAATAGCAGACTTAATCCTTCCATAACCAGGATGAACAAGAGTGGTGAGAGGGGGCATCCTTCCCTCAGTCCTCTGCCACTATGAAAGAAAGTGTAAGATTCACCATTAACCAGTACAATGAAGTTTTCACTTACCACACAACTCATGATCAACTTAATCGAGGATTGACTGAATCCTGATTGTGTTAGTATTGATCTGAGGAAGTCCCAGTCAATACAGTCGAATACTTTTTTAAGGTCCAATTTTAGGATAACTGCCTTTGAATTTTTATTTTTTATATTGTGCAAGCACTCCTGGGCAGTGCTAATGGCATCTAAAATCTGTCGACCCTTTAAGAACCCCAGTTGTTCACCCGACAGTGTCCTTGAGAGAATAGGTTTTATCCTATTAGCAATGATTTTTTAGATTAATTTATAAAACAGATTACATAGTGCTATCTGTTTGTAGTC
>JASDQU010013241.1:62315-86761 GCA_032191745.1 Picea mariana
AAAAAAAAAACAATATTAAACATTGAAAAATACCATACAACAACCTCAAATATTTTATATTCAGATAAACTGGGTTACAAAATATAGTTGAGATTATTTCCCAAAATAGTTGTCTTGGAATTTGTAAAAAAAAATATAATTCAGTACATATTCTCTGAAATTTAAATGTGTTTTCCATAGTGACTGGGATTGGGGCTCCTGTGGACCATAAAGCAAAGATGCACAAGAATCAAGCTTATAGAAAGAAGAAAGTCAACGATGGAAGACATCAAGACCTGGCAAGAAGAAAGAAAAAATTGTCAGTCCTCGGCATTGATGATTTTAAGGATGAAAATTTATTTTTAAATGTAGAAACCTGGGCGAATCTTAGTAATCCTTCATGTGCCAACTATAAATGTTTGGGATATTTTTGTAAAAATATTCAAATTTCTAAGGATTTTATATAGTTTGTATAAAATTTTGGCGATTTTTAAGGTAAAATAATTTTATCCTATAGAATTTGGGCGAATCATTTTTAGAATAGCGAATCTCTTTTTGGGAAAAACCATGGAAAATTAGCCCATGAGCGAAATTTAGCCCCTAAAATCATCATTGGGACTCCTCAGTTAAAGATTTGTATTTAAAGAGGTAGAGTAACTGGATGAAGACATCGAAAAAGACAGAAGAATGTGATCAATATAAACTTTATTATGATGGTATTCCATGCTTTGTCATTTACTCGTTGATGTCCTTTTATGGCTTTCCTCGACGGTTATGGGAACCATCTCAAGCGTTATTTTCCCTTCATTGGTAATTTTTTCGACAACCTTTTTGAAGCACTCCTTGATGTAGCTCCTCATGGGCGCCACGTTTATTTCATGCCGGATTTTTATATTGAAGAATTCACTTTCCAAGTCCCTTAGATCAATAGAGAGGTTGTGAAATGCTTCTTGAATATCTTGGTTTTTAATCAAATAATCAACTAGCCAATTTTTCATGTTATCTTCACCATAGAAATTTTCAAATGACAGTCTTTTATAGATCTCAACTTGATCATCAAATGCTTGTTCAGTTAAAAACAACGAGTTGAATATCAATTTTGGATCTTGGACTTCATTGGTGTTGCCAGCTAGATCTATCTCGATTAGCTTATTGAATAGTTTGTCTCTTCTAGATATGGCCTAGCTACATGCTTGAACGATACCATTCAGGTTTTTTACCTTTTCTTTCCAGCATGCGTTTAGTTGGTTTATTCGATCCGGGGAAGGGAGATCCTCCTCTCTTCTTCTCAATTCCGTCATACCAGTAACTTTAACACCAAATGGTACAACTGCATCGAGGTACAAACCTTGCTCGTTCTTGAGATCTTCTTGTAGATACTCATGAAAAGCATGCGCTCTTGTTCCAAAAGAGACCATACTCTTTGACATCTCCCAAGATTCTGTTATCAATTCCATTCTTCTCTTTATATTCTTTTCCACATAGCCTCGGGCTGATGTGAGAACGGTTGTTGATCCTTTTAACTTTTCCACAGGTGCGGTGTGCCCGATCATTGCCAAAGGAGTAGCCAACAATGGAAGGGGAATTAGAGCTCCCTCCAATTATTTGATTCTCTCATTTAACCTAATGTTCTCCACTTCAAGGCCGCAATAGATTTTTCTAGATCATCTCCACTTGCTCGGTGTATCTAGGAGATCTAGGAAGGGCAGATGTTCTGTAGGTTCATCTCTAAACGAGATTTCCCTTTCTTATTCTTTTCATCTCTCTTTTCAATAACCAATTTTTTGGATTCGTTGTCAAAAACAATGCTCTGAAATGCAAAAGACTATTCTTCGTCTAAGGTATCGATCCCAATTATTTTTGTCTGAGGGTTATGGGGAGCAGTGCTCTCTATATGGTCATCGTCGGGGAACATTTTGTCAATGTCAATTTCTAGTTCCATATCTTCGAGGGAGAGATCGTGGATATCAATTTCTCCCCTCGGTCCCTCTTGTTCTTGCGTTATTGTTTTTCATTTTTTTCTCGCGAGAAGTTTGTGAGAAATTTAAATTTTTTCAGAGGGAGGGTTCTTATCTCCTCCTCCACCTGAAGAATTGTTTGTGACTTTCTTGCTTGAGTAGGCTATTGGAGTGCTTCTTCGAGATGTTGTAGTCTTGGGTGTGGCAGTCAGGGATTGGGCACTTTTCTCACCTAGGCCTTTTTGTTTATGCTTGTACGACTCATTGGTGTTGAGTATTGTTTCCAGGTCGTCGGTGTCATGAGCAGGACTTCCTAAGGTGTTATCTTCGTCTTCATTCAAGATAGTTTCAATGAAAGAACTGTTGAAACCGATAGCCAATATGTGTTCTACAAAAATATCATCAGGGTTGAACCCTTTTACTTTTTCAACATATTTCAAATTGAGGTTGTGGAAGTGGCCTGCAAAACCTTCATTATTGTTCATATTCCTGAATATGAAATCCCCAACTTTCCAAGGCAGAGGCATGAATTGCCTTTTTCTCTTTTCATGGAAAAAATGTAACCAGTAGGTGTACTGCCTTGCTATCTCAGCAAGAAACATTGTATCATATATGTGACATGGAAGGAAGGAAAAATTTTATTTGGATCTAAAAATTCTTATAACATTGTAGTTCTCCATTTGTTCTAGTGTGCCCTTCCTATCCAAGAACTTGCTCACCTAGTCAGACATCCAGGGAAAATCCTTTCCAAATATCAACCCTTTAAAAACTGAAACAAAATCATTAAAGACTTCATAAAAATATTGGGAGGTGTTGTGTCTCCATAATGCCTGGTACCATAAGGTCACCAGGTCAAATTCACAGTTTACCTTCGTACACAGAGATAATCTAGGGAATGGACAACATTGCGCTACCGCGAAAATTAAATAAGACAACATAAAAAATTTATTCTGCCTTGTAGATTGCAATAACTTGGAATGGATTTCAATGGAAATCAACTTTCCCCAATCGAAGATGGCATTTTCCTTCATCGTAAAATATACAAAATCATCCGAGAGATGTTGGTTATACTTTCTTGTCTCGTTATCCTTGTGAAAAGCCATGCAATTTCCCGAAAAGGGTTTCTAAATGCACTAACCTATAATATGGTCATGACCCCGAGAACAATCATTGGGTTCTCCAAGAACTCCGGTAAGAGGTCCAATCCATTATCATGCTTCTTTAAGAACTATCTGCAATCCTCGCCCTTGAAAGTAAGTGTTGGGTCGGGAATTCTTAACATCTTTCAAAATACTTGAGGCGATAAGTAGACTCGAGAATGGTCCCGCAACTGGATAATCCGTTGGTTCAAAATATAATTTTCGGTGCAACAAGTGACGAGCTCCTTACCGTCGAACAATTCGCGGACATAACCTGCTCGCGCAATTCCAGAAATCCAGATAACTTCCTTCTGGGAAGAAGGGGACGAGTAGTAGTCATAAGCTTTGGACCACTCAAAACTTTGGTCCTCGTGCCCAAAAATATTTAAGGTATCTCCACAAAAATGTTGTCAAGATACAACCATAAGGTGATGAGAATGTTCCTCTGCTTTTGATAGTATTTAAAATGAACGCTGGAGCATGATAATATAATCTCCCATAAATCTTGTTTAACACATTTTAATGGGAGATGTCCTCGACCTTTTCGTGTATTAATGCCAATATTTTCGATTTGTCTGGTGAGTTGTCACTAATAAAGGCATGATTAATGTGCATTGGGAAGGGCATGAAGGTGGCGGGGATGGATGGGAGCAAAAAATGCTTTGAAAATTTTGTGAACCTGGGAGCCCGGGAACTCGCAAATCTGTGACAATAGGAGGTGAAGAATTGACTAAGTATGGAAAGGTGGGGTATAATTCCTTAAAAAAACTAAAGTAAACAACAATATTTCTGAGTTAAAGATCTACACACAAAAAAAATTCAGATCCCATAATATTGACCTCTGCCAATTCAATAATAGGGAGGTTGAGTTGGTAGATCGAAATATCGCACAGTTCAGGCGAATGGGGTGCACGTGGGGTGTCTGTGAGAAAAGGTAATGATTTGATGAAGATTTGTTTGTATTGCAACATGTCACAATGATTGTGTCCTGATAGTATTTAAAATGAACACTGGAGGATGATAATATAATCTCCCGTAAATCTTGGTTTAATGCATTTTAATGGGAGATCTCCTTGAGCTTTTTGCTCATTAATGTTAATCTCTTCGAACCTGTGTGGTGAGTTGCTAATAATAAAAGCGTAATTAATTTGCATTGGGAAGTGTGCAAAGGTGTCGTGGATGGATGGGATTTCGCGAACCTGTGAATATGTGACAACAAGAGGTGAAGAATCGACTAAGTATGGAAAGGCGGGGCAGTCAGACGAACCCAAACAAAATCATCGTAGGTAGAGTGAAGCTTGTGAGTTCGAGGAGTCTGGGGTCGAATTGTAGATCACATAATTTTTGGGTGTAAGATGTATATCACAAAACATGGGGCATGAGAGTTCGATAGCGCCAATCCGAGAATTCGTGGACATAAACATTAACTATGGGAAAAACATTCTCAGCTATGTAATATACCTAGAGCTCGACAAACTTAGGTTCAAGTTTAAAGAGAATTTTTTTATATTTAATTCAATACTATTCATATTATTTTATTTTGTTAGTATTTTTGTGGCCCAAATGTAAACCATGTTCCAATTTGAAGGGTGATTTCGGCTCACAAATTTTGCTCAAATGCATATGCAATAGAGAAAATATATGAGTTAACATTTTCATAAGCAAGCATATTCTTAAATATGGCAAGCTGTAATATATGCACAATATTAAAGAGGGACATCACGTCAACACCTTTGTAGATGCCAGTGGGCTAGCACAATATTGCATTCTTACTATGATGATGCCTTAAAAAAACTAAAATAACCAATAATATTTTTCCAATTCAAGATCGACACAAAAAAATTCATCAGATTCAATAATATTCTCCCATTAATGCATTTCAATGGGAGATGTCCTCGATATTTCCACTTATTAATGCCAATATTTTCGAACCTGTGTGGTGAGTTGTCACTAGTAAAATCATAATTAATGTGCATTGGGAAGGGGCGAATGTGGCTGGGATGGAGGGGAGCAAAAAATGATTTGAAACTTTTGTGAACCCGGGAGTCCGTGAACCCGCGAAAATTTGAAGAATCGACTAAGTATGGAAAGGCAGGGTGGTCAGACGAAGTCATCATAGGTAGAGTGAGGCCTGCAAGTTAGAGGATTCCATGGTCAAATTGTAGATCACTGAAGTTTTGGGTGCAATATCTATAACCCGAACATGGGGCATGGAAGTTCGATAATGCCTACCCGGGAACCCGCGGCCATAAAATTAGCTAAGTATGGAAACGAACGAAAGTCGGTCAAAATTGTGATGTGAAGATATAGATGGATATAGAATTTATCAGTCTTCCACCCTAGAAACCCATGAGCATAGAAATGTGACTAAGTATAGAACCAGAAACAGATAATAGAGGGGAAGAAGAAAAGGGAAAAATAGGTAAGTATAGAAGAGGAAAAAGAAAGGGAGAAAATAAATTTATGGCTCACACAACAACACTTAGTATGATAATTATCAAGAGATAGAAACACATCAACTATGGGAAAAAAATTCTCAGCCATGAAATATAGTTGGAGCTCAACAGACCCTGATTCAAGTTTAAAGAGATGTTGTTTATATTTATTTCAACAAGCAATAGACAAAATATATGACTTGGCATTCTTATATGCAAGAATATTCTAAAATATGACAAGCTTCAATATATGTACAAATTGGAGAAAGTATGTAGATTAGAGTTTTGTAACCATACCTCTTAGTCTCTAGATCTTGCACCATGATGGAGGTTTCACTTCTACTTGTTGATTGTTCTTGTGAACTGAAAAACATGTGGTGTAAACGACATAAACATATTTACCATGGCATAGTAGAATAAATAACTGAGGATATTTGTTTCCTAAACGTAGCAAGAGCATAATCTATGAATCCTTACCTTCGGCCTTGTCATTGTGCTGATGTTTGTGATGATTCACTACTCATGTCCATGTCACTTGTGAAACAGTGGTTATGAACATGTGTATATTGTTCATAATTGATATGGAAGTGCATTAGGCATATGCATTGTATTTTCTCTTGCACTACTAATGGCATACCTTTTGGAAGATTGTACTCCGTCTTTCTCAGTTGTAGCACATAAGGCTTCATCCTTGTGTTAAATTAGTCTGTTCTTTTCTCAATGTAGCAATACAGAGAATACAATGGACATGAAGGCAAGTTGCTACGTAGGAACACATGAAAAAAATATGGAATACAATTATTTATTCCAAGGTAGCGGCATAGAAAATACAATTGACATGAAGATAAGTTAATATATAGGAAGATATTTAGTATCTAAGGAAAACAAACAAAAGAGCTGCAAACCAATAGAATAAATATAGACAGAGTAAATGAAAAAAAATTGGATATGGAATACGGATAGAAGTATGCACCTTTGTATGTCTTCTTCTACATTTATGGTTAAGAGTTCTTTGCTTTGTCCAGTTTCCCTGCTTGTTTCAATGAAGGAAAGTACAAAACACAATGAACATGAACGTAAGTTGGTATGTAAGGAAAAAACAAGGAATTTGTACATACAGTAAATAAACTAGAATCAAAGGAATAGAGTAACAGATAGTGTTAGAAGCATGTACCATTTTTTTTTCTTGATCCATGTATGTGTATATATATAAAAAAATTGTGTCCAAAATCAATTACAAACCAGGAAAAACTAAGAAGTTGGATAACTTGGTTTTGTCCAACAATCTAGACATATATGCTTTGAGACATAGAAATATGATTTTGCAATATGTTTGATGTATATTTCATAATTCAAGTACAATACTAATTGTAGTGATCATACCAGTATGTGTCTAAGATAAAGAGGTTGTATTGGGAAATGGGCACATTCGACCATACATGGTCAATAAGTGTGTTTTGTACATGGTTTATCTTATCCAAAAGAAAGAGGAGGTTGTATCTGCACATGTAGGTTTCCAATTATTTTGTTTTGGCATTATTTTGTAGCATGTCAATATTGAAGTCTCATACAATGATAATGGTTTCGTTCAAATGTAAATGCTCTAATGCATTTGAAAGAACATTTAGTATATTGGAGAATGTTGCATGCAGAGCCGCATAAAGAATCAGTATTGCAATTTCTGATTCATGGAAAATTACTTTTGTGAGCACCATCTCAACATTGTTTTCTACGAAACGCATATGCTCCAAAATTGTTACATGTTTTTTCACTAATATCATCACCCCATGTGTAATGTAACTTGATATGCAATTGTGATTTGGAAATTGATTGTTTTGCATGCATAATGTCATGTATGTTTCCTGCAAGCACGAAATATCAGATTGCATTGTGTCATAGTCATTGAGTATATCATCCATATGTACATGTAGGTTTCACGTGTTAAGTTATAGAATTGATACATATGAGTTTGTTTGTATGGATTGGTAATCATATTGTAGATGTAATTTTGCACTAGTACTAAGGCGTTGCATCTCAATATCAACTTTATGTTTGACTTTGAAGTTATCTTTTGTAAGAGCACTTAGTAAATACAAGGAGTCTATAATTCTGACACAAGACAATGTTGTGTATACAAGTCCATGTATTCAAATTCCAGCAGGGTCAAATGCAATACTGTCAAGTGTTGGCCCTTGCGATTTGTGGACTGTACGTGCACATGCAAGTTTAATTTGAAATTGTTTATGAATCTTCAGTCGACCTGTCTTTGCCAATGTCGATACAGGTTTTGATATTCGTAAGATAGGTGTCCAATCACGCACAATGTTTGAATTATATAGATAATCCAAATTGTTTGCTTGTCGGTGGTCAATATGTGGATCATGGAACTTAATCCAGAGGACATCAAATTTTTATGTTTTGGTATAAGCTTTGAGTATTCCATTTGCACCATTCACCAAGCCATCCTGTGAATCATAGTTGCAGGCATATATTTCAACTAGCATGTCTAATTTCAGGACAAGTTGGAAAGGCAAAGTAGTTGTATGTTTATGATGTGGTACATTGCCATGGTTGTCTTCTTCGAGGTCAATTGAATTGATGATGATATCATCGCCACACATGAGCGATAGCATGTACCTGTTATGCATTGAAACATCCTTATTCGTGTAGAAAAAGTAAGGGAAGGTTGGGTCTGTTGGTGTAGGTCGCATACACCTTGAATTGATATATGTTAAGTTATCATATGTTTTGTTGTTTGTCTGCATTCTATTCAAAATTGCAATAAATGTTTCATCTGTCTAGCACATTGTAGTATGTAATTCAAAGAATTTTATATTGTCTTTCTAAAGGTCATGCGTCACTGTTTTCATATTGATCGTAGGTTGTTTGAATATCAAATAATCTTGGATGGGTTGCACCTGGTAAAGATCCCCACATAATATGATGTCAATGTTCCCAAAGTATTTGGTGTGCACATGTTTTATGTTTCTCAGTCGGTTTTCAATGGTAAAGATCCCCACCTATAATTGCATTGCAAAATGATTGCACAATGTAAAGGCGCAATGAGTGCACATCAAACTCTGTTGCTACCAAATAGAAAATTGCAATGAACATACTATATCCACAACTAGATGCAATAGTTGTCGCTATGTGCAATCCATGGGAGTGTATATGATGCGTAATTCGTTTCCAATGCGATTGAAGGTCTTCACAAATGAGGGACAAGTAAATATGAGGTCCTCCAAGATTGCATATGGATGATTTTCTATAGAGTGGTGGTTCATAATGACCACTAACAGGATTGACATCATGAAACAAGAGGCAATATGGATCCCTAGATGCAGTTTTGTTGAATAGTAGATATCTTGTTTTTCTTGTTAATGACCATATTCCAATTGATATATTCAACCACTTGGACATCCACCGTATACAAAATGTATCTCCCCAAAGTCCCCTCTCATGTGCAGGCAGAGTTGCAGATTTAGATTCAGATTCAATAAACACTTTCCCCTCTTCCCCGAGAACTCAACACAATGGAGACCATTGCTTCCTAAGGGGGGAGGACTGATCCAGGTGGATATTGGTGGCCACCCACCTATTCCAAATTCCAATTGGCTCATCTTGACAGTTTTTAGTTCAATACGTTTCTCTTTAATGGGGACACTTCTTTGTGTTTATGGGTTCTGCACTTTTGAGGTTGTCTTGAAGACCTACACAACATCCAGGTGGATATTGGTGGTCGCCCACCTAGTCCAACTGGCCTATTTTGGTAGTTTTCATCTCAGTACATCTTTATGTACTTTTGGGGTCATTTTGAGGCCCTAAAAAACTTTTTTTGCGCTTTCCACAATCAAACTTTTGACGCAGTTATAGTTTGATAGAATAATGTGTAGTTCTCTAAAATAAATTTCCAACGGGCTATCACACACCTAAAATGGAGATCGTATGAAAAAGTTATGACTCTAGAAAGTTGATGTACTAACTTACCCCAATGGGGCCCACATGACTTTTGGCACTTCATCTCCTAGGGCTAGGTTTTTGGATGTCTAGGGTTTTGGAATTCATGTATATTGTAAAAAGGCCTTGAGAGCCTCATTGTACTCATCTTCTTGTGAATGAGAGTAGCCATCACATCTCTTCTCAAAGATAAAGATTCCACCATTCTAGCAAATCTTGGACTTTGTATTTTTACGGTCTCTGTACATTTATTTCATTAATAGAAATCATGTATTGTTGTATTTCTCTGTTTCTAGCAATATTTATGTGTATTTCATTGTAATATCTCTACTTTCATTTTGGTCCAAGAATAATCTAGATCAACCACAATACATGGGAGGACCATCAAGTCAACCACCATACATGGGGGGACCCTCGGGTCAACAACAATACATGGGGGGTCAATCATAGTACATGGAAGGACCATCTAGTTTTTCCATCCCATCACAACCTATATCTGGTCCTGCTGGTGTTCCTATGTCGCATGGTTACTACCAGTATCCACATGCTAACCGAGAAATTCCATTTTTGGCTACATTAGATCTCCCTGATTTGTCATGTTTGACAAATGATCTCATACTACATGCCCCATTTTGGCCTCCAAACCCTGCCAAACTACTGTCTGATATCCTAAAGTTCGATGGAAAATATGGGGAAGATCCTAATAACCATGTAATTAAATTCCATCTCTGGTGTTCTTCAAACTCCTTGATGGATGATTGCATTTTTTTATGACTTTTCTAGAGAAGTCTCACAGGCTCGATAGCCAAATGGTATATCAAGCTGCCACGACACTCCTTTGGTGACTTTAGTACTTTAGCTATGGATTTTTTTGACACATTTCCAATTGTCGATTCGATATGAAACTGGTACAAATCTTTTAACTTCGCTCAAGCAATCCACTTTCACTCACATTTTTTATCATATTCATGAGTGGAGGAGGCAACGATGATTAATTAAAGTTACCATTTCAGACCAACTCCCAACATATTGATTTACCGAATCACTTTTCGCCCACTGCTAGAGATGTCTCCATGGGAGGCTTTGTCACTGAGGAGAAAGCGATTAGCTGTGCTCAATATTTGGACTTGGTATATTCCCAGTTTGACATGCTCTACGATTTGATCCCTCATGTTCCTCGTCCATCGAATGATCTGTCAAGACCTGTTTTGGAAGCCCATACCGATGGTTTGGTGGATTCCATCACCAAAATTACTTCCTCTCCTGCACAAACCTATGAGGTGAATGTGGTCCAATCCACTTCATCTCAACAACCTAGAGGTAAGAAGAAAAAAAAGGGTAAATCCAAGAATTCTTCTAACCAATAGGAGAGTACAAAAATTGTTCATAACCAATCGAAAAGGAAGGCTAAGTTTCCCTGCATGATTTGTTCAAAGGACCACTACAAGAAATAATGTCCTCATTGAGAGGAAGTTGCTAAATTTATGAAGGGTACCTCCCAACCTGCAGTATTAACTAACCCTTTTTTGATTCAACAACAACAAATTGTTGCACAAAATCCTACCACTCTGCAAGAGAAAAAAACATCCTCACCATGAGGATGATTCCTCAAGTGGTTAGGTCCTTATGTGTAATGGGACAGTTAGTTTAACAACCATAACTAAGACTTATGACTCTCCTCTAGATAATCATGTCAATGGAGGTGCTACTAATAATCCCTCCACTTTCACTCCTCCTCCATCCTTCGCCCCTCTTCAAATTGAGAAGCATGTTTCTGATTCAGTGTTGCACCCACCCAAGGGCACAATTCGAAAGTTGATCTTCAATCCAAGTTCCCACGCTTCTCAAAACTATAACGTTGTTGAAGATTTGGTGCAAGCACCTTGTGCTATGTTGACGCTAGAAGTTCTACAAAATTGTCCAAGTCAACGTAGAACCCTGTTATCAGCCATTCGATTTGTGGATCCAGAGGTGTCAAATATGATTATGTTTAATCTAGACTATTTGAAATCGCGGCTCTCCCATCACCCGACCTTTCAAATTCATGCCATGGTTGGAGGGAAGAACATCCATTGCACTGATTTGGATAAAGGAGCTTCCACATGTGTCATGTCTTTGTCCTGTTGGAGAGCCATTGGCTCTCCTGAACTTAACCAGTCTCCTACAACCCTTAAGGCATTTGATGGACATGGTTTCCAACCTTATGGACTCTTAAAATAATTCGTCATGGAGTTAAAGGGAAAATTCATTTATGTCGACATTGAAGTGGTTGATGTGTCCCTGGATTATAATTTATTACTTGGTATAGTTAATTCTACGCGATGACTGTTGTTTCTTCTTCAACTTTTTGCATTTTACGATTTCCCCATCAAGGGAAAATTGTGATTGTTGACCAACTTGATTATTGCACTCTAGATCTCGATAATTCTTCAGCAAATAATATCCCTTTCCTAGGACAGTCTGATCTTAAGTAAGGAAGTGTGGGGGTAGGTCTCCTCAAGGATTCCTCACTCATGGGATTTTTTCGCTTTCCTCCCTCTAGTCCCCCACATGAGGTTTCCACGTTAAATATGATTATGGATACGATGAAATGATCCTCAGGTATTTCCTAGCCTAGTAGACTCTCGTCTGCCACAATATTTGATACATAAACCTTCCCTTCCTCCACCTATCTCAGTTGATCCTCTTTCTTCCTCCCTCTCTGGTGAACCTATTTCTATTAGTAACCAGGAGTCTACGCGAGTGTAGAAGAACAGTCGGTGGATAAACCAAAGTTTGGGGGGAACGTCTCCAACCTTTGAGCATCATACTAAAGTTAAACCCCCAACCTCTTATGATGATGCTAGGGGAAAAGTACCAACATATGAACATAATGTTGGGAAAAAACCCACCAATAGGTATCGATCAATGTACCAACCTCTGGACATCATGTTGGGAAGAGGCCCATTCATGGGTATTACACCGAGCATAGTTAAGTCTCATTTTCAAGCTCATTAAAAAATGAAATGAACTTCAAGCAAAGTTCTCATTTCTATGTCAAGTTCGTTAAAAAATGAAATAGAGGATTTTCGAGCATAGTTTCATTCTTTGTTTTAAGCTCGTTAAAAAATGAAGCAGACTACGAGCATACTTCATCGTTCCTCGAGCTCGTTAAACCACGAAGAG
Source organism: Picea mariana (assembly GCA_032191745.1). Lineage (NCBI taxonomy): Eukaryota > Viridiplantae > Streptophyta > Pinopsida > Pinales > Pinaceae > Picea > Picea mariana. The sequence goes on from JASDQU010013241.1 coordinate 74,949, forward strand.
TCATCTTTCGAGTGGTATTTTAACCCTTTTTTGGCCTCGTAAGACTAACTACGAAAAAGGTATACTCTATTTAATCATGACTAGAAGAATTCTCCCTTGTATTTTCTTACACTTTTTTGGGCTTGGGGAACTAAATTTATGAAAAAGAACATTCATGGAGTCCTATTTAAGATCTTTTCAGACTCTCTAAACATGAAAATATCGTCGAGTTTTCCTTCTTTGGACTCATAAAAAGTACATTAAAAGACCCATACAGGGCCGAACCCCTTCTTCTTCAAGTTCATTAAAAATATGATGAGGGACTCATTGAAGATGAGCTATATCGAGCATTTGTTACCCTCCTCAAGATTTTTAAAAAATAAAGAGGTACTCACCAGTCATGGTGGGGGGAAAATTGAAGGAAGTGGGTCAAGTTTTTGGAAAGCATCATGGTAGCTATTTGTTGTCTCCCTTGAACATGGAAGTTGTTTGTTGTCACCCTTGAACATGGCACCTATTTGTGTCTCATCTTATAGTTGGATAATCTACTTGTCTTGCACCTATTTTCATCTTGTCTTGCAGTTGGATAATATTATTGTCTCTAAGTCATACCAATTTCATGAGTCCTCATACTCCTTCAGCTCACCCGAAGAGTGACCCAATGATCATCGCACTATGTTTTGGTCTATCTCTTAGTCAAGTCAATGTTGCCAAGTCACTTTTCATGCCTCACAATGTTCAAGGGAATTTTCACCTTGAACCATCCATTATGCAGTATTACCATCTTTTATCCTCTTGTCAGTCCACACTCATTTGATCTATCATCTTACATCACTTTCCTGTGTCGGTTTCATGTCGACGATGAGGGATCCATCATGCCCCCCCTTCAACGAGTTTGTTCATGTCAAATTCAACACATTATCCGGGAATTAGACTTAGAAACCAATTAGTACCTTGGAGCCTACATGCCTCAATGAAAGGTTTCCTCGCCTTCAACAATAGGTTTACGCCATTGACCTTTAATCAAATGATTCCATGGATGTTCAACTTCAACTCATTTATTCACATTCGATGGAATGTAATAGGGTATCTTGGGAGTCATTGTTATCATTGGTGTTTTCCCTCACACTTGTTAAAAATATACATTAATGACTAGTAATCAAGTGGTTTCACCATGTTTGACATCAAGTCATCTATTCACATGGTTAGATTTGTACTATTTCAGGATCGGGATGAAGACCCTGGGTTGGGTGTTCACTATATTATGCGCTTTACCCAGGATGTGATGGAGATCATTTGAATATGTAGAATATTCCAATATAACCGCCATATTGATAATCTCATTGATGTATATGATGTCACATAGATCCACTTTGTATTGGTCCATGACTATGTTGTTTTTTCATATCGTAGCTCCATTGTGTATTCTTTCGTGGCTACGACTTAATAATGTTATGGAGGTATGGATCCACATTGTATATTCGGTGGCCATATCCTTAGTCAATACTTTCATGGATTTGTAGTGTATTGGTTGGAGGCCATGATTTGAGTAATTTTAGCTGAGTGTGGGTATGCCCACCTAGAGGATGATATATGTCTATTGTTTGATGTTTTCTTGTAGCTTTCACCCGAATTTCCTATTCCAATCCCTTGATGCACATATTTTTGTAAAGTGTTTCAGAGATCAACTTCTCTTTTGACCTCACACTTTAGGGGACATTTTTTACACACCAAAATGTCACACTTATGTGTCACATCTACTACACTCCTTAAGTGTCATAAAGTGTCGTATGCACCTTAATAAGTGTTTCATGCACTTTATCAAGTGTCGTATGCACCTTACTAAGTGTTGCATGCACTTTATTGAGTGTCACAGCCATGACATCATGAAAGAACATTTGTCACAATCCCTAGTCAGTGTGGAGGAGAAATTTATCATATTAAGGTCAAAATACTATGTGCACATGTATTATTCATTTTCATTAAAAAAAGGAAATTAATTTAGTGTGAGAATCCACCTCACATTTAGTTTCCTAATATCAAGAAGAAGTTGAGAATCTCATGGATTGTTGAGATATTTTCTCAAACCAATATCCTAATTTGATTGATGTTGAGAGATATTTCCTCCTTAAAATCCTTGAGAGATATTTTCTCCCTAAAATCCTTGTGAGAAATTTTCTCCCTAAAAATATTGGAGATCCCAATTTTGTGGATCTAGTGAGTGATCTTCTCCATGGTGGTTAAGCCTCCAAATCATATATAATGAGGTCATTCCAAGGTGAAAGGGGAGGGAGGAGAAAGTGTGTATATGATACTTATGATCTTAGGATAAATATCTTTAGAGTGCATTCAAGGACTAGATTGTAAGCTTGGAGGAACGCTAGTGTAGCAAGGTTGTAAGTTCCCATGTTTTCATTAATATAACTTGACCTATTTCCTTTGTATCGTTGTTTTCACATGTATGTATATATAGATGGATACTTTCTTATCTAATGATATATTGTAGAAGTAGAAGGTATTGTTCCATTCCTTGCAGACTCTCTTCATCTTGATCACGGCTTGGACAATAAGAACAAAGATTGAAGAATAACAAGGACAACTATCGGAAAAGGAGTAAGTCACACTTCTTTCTTATATATTCTCTATCCATAGACATTAAGGATAGATTTAAAGGAATGTTAGTGTCCATTTGTTTTATTTTATGTCTTGGTCAATATGGGTCTAGATATTCAAGGGAGATTTCACATGTCTGCAGGGGAAATATTCTGTAACATGGAGGATGTCCTATCCTTTAGTATTTTGATCTGTTCTTGCATAGGTAAGGATGCAAAAATGGTTACCCCGAGATTGGCCCTTCTCTTATGTACCTCTTTCAGTTCACGGGAATATTTGGTAAACAACTCCTCTTCCCACTTTTCATGGGCATATGGCCAAGTCGAAGACACATGTGTTGCATGTTTTTGTATCAATCATTTAGGATAATGTTTCCTGTACCTACCTTCCATGAACCTATATTATGAATGGATCTGACCTTCTTTCTTTTCATGCTTGGAATCCTTTACAAAATAATACCCCATATGGAAGTTATAGGGAATGAATAACTTCTTCTTTTATTTTACAAGACTAGCATCGAATCCTTGCATGATCACTTGATAATGAATCTCCCCAACCACCAATCTATCAGGCACATAAATCAGTAGAAGATGTGGTGGTCTCATGGATCCATAGATTCTTAAATATGTATGCTTTTCCTCAAAATACCAATTCCCAATGCAATTCAAAACCTTCTTGGCATGTTTTGATAACCTGGGGAATTCTTATCCAAATACAAGTAAGTATATAGTGGGAATGAGGAAGTCACAGATTTGGGAGTAAATTTTTTTGTATATGTTCTCCCACAACATGTTGAAGTACACATGAACTTGTGGTTCAAAAACTTTCCAACTTAACAACAACTAGAGAAATGGGTTTTGTGCACATAATACATCCAATAGAAAAGACACCATGTGAAACTCGAGAGGGTTACCTGGTTTCAGACATTGTGCTTGAGCGATCTTCAGACTCGGTTGTTTGGATATAACCCCTCCCCAATTAAACTTCCTCACCCACATCACCACATAGTATGCCAAGGGTAGCCATGCCTCAGAGAATTGAGAACAATATTTTTCACCATATAACCTGCAAAGTAGGATAATCACGTACAGGTATGGTTCTCTCAAATTTGGAATGGAATATCTTCCCCCATACCCCTTGGTGATTTTTTTGTCTTCCTTCCATCAGTTGTTCAGTATATTACTACTATCATAATTGTCATAGAAATCATTCACAAAATCCTTGGTGAGGAACTCATAAGGTTCTGTCAGTCCATGTCCTGTGGGAGGAATGGCCCTATGCATTTCCCTTACTCATTGATGATTTTGCAATCTTTGGCGTCGGTGTGGTTAATGGCCCACTCCATCAACTCCACTCATGGAAATACAGGTGTTATGGCAGCGACTGAGTGAAGAATGGATATTTTAATGGCTGTAAAAACCCCATCATCTACCTCTCGAAGTAGAAGGTCACTATGTGGAGTAGATTCTAGATACTCCCCCTTATCTAGTTTCTAGAATAGGGTGTTCCAGGATGGAATTTGTACTTGGGTAGAAGTTCCACCCATGAAATAGGCTTCGGTGTCATGGTACAGAGGAATAATGTTTGAGACCTTCTTTAGAGGGAGAACAATCAATGACTCACTGCTCTTTGGGGTTTTCGGTCCATCCACCTATTCTGGTGTAGCACCTGAGATTTCTCCAGCACCATTGGAGAAAGTTATGGGATTCTTTTGGGTCCTCTGTGTAAGTTATTTCCTCGGGGCCATCACACTTTCATTCAAACCAATGATACTTAGCAATTAAAACAACAATTTGATTAAAAAATTCATGAGACAGAACTTCAACATACCTTATTCAACACATTTTCTTGTGTACATGCATAGTGAAGATTATCTTCCTGAATTCCCCAAAATGTTGTCAAGGTACATGAAATCCTTCTACCATAGCACCAACTCGATATCTCCAATTTTTTATCAGGGCATAGGAGAAATCCTTCATTCAACCAACAACAATCCCAAACAGTGAAAATAATCTGGAGGAGAAATACAAGTTTAATGCCTCAGATTTTCGATGTAGCGAAGAAATCTTCGATGATTAATGGCGTTAAATGTGGGAGTACAACTTCACCTACCTTCACTGGCTGAGTTGATGCGTCGATACGAAGATGGATGACTACGTGACGTGATCTAATCCATGGCATAGTGATTCAATCGAGGTTAGGAGATATGGCATGTCATTGTTTCAACCAATCACAATGCCAAGTTGATTGTTGATGACATGTGAAATGTGGGGTAATGATTCATACCACCTGACACTTGAAGGAAAGATAGGTCACAAAATCCAACTACTTAAATTAATATTTATTCATAATCAAACAGTCACAATGCTTCGAGGAAACATGATAGTTGGTCATCGGGTGAACAAACATATGTGTTAGGCGAAATTGTGTCTGGTCCACTCAACGATCATCGATGTTGGGTGAAATCTGGGGCCCTTTTCAAAAGCATATCCATGATGTGAATACCTCTGATGACCGATGATGCTAGAATCAAGGTATGATGTTGAAAAACCGGGTCTGATGTATGAAAACTGACATGGCAGTTCCACTAGGATTATGTCATGATAACAAGTTTTCTTCTTCTATGATGTGGAGTGTACATATGGTGAAATGGTACCTGCACATTTTCCACATAGCATTCCCCCATGGTATCCTTTACTTTCGTGAGTGGATCCTTATCTTGATGTTGATGAACGACTCAAACTAAGTCCTTTTGCATTTGACAATGGATATTGCATGGGACCTCAGTTTGTTTTCTTCGTTTTTATTGGTAGTCTCAGCCGATGTTTTTAAATTTCACGGATGATCGCGTCAGGCGAAAAGGTGAGAAATTTTTCTCAGCGCGCCAAGAGCCATGGGAGACACCCGACACAAATGAGTATGTCGAGCGTCAGGAAGATATGAGGTGCATGTTGATTTTATGTTTAAAACACCTCCTTTCATCTGATCCGACGACCTCGTCGATTGAATCCACCCGATAGGTCATTCCCTTAATTCTTTAAAGCATTTGAGTTTGCTTTCTTAGGCCAGTTGTCGGGGATATGATTTGTTTTTTGGGAAGGAATTATAACGTTTTTTTATTTAGTTGGAGACAGAGAAGTTTAGACCCAAAAACTATGAAATGTTATAGAAACCAAAAATATCAAACTAATGGAAGAAACAATCAACTTAATCAAAATCGAGAGTGGTACCCCAAAACTTAAAAAATTTTGAGGTTTGTTGAGTGCTCAACACACTAGTTTTAGTTTTTGGCAATAGCTAAGATCATATTTTGATGTTTTCTCTTTGGTCAATAGTGAGGAGGTTCGTGTTCTTATGCTTAAATTTTTTCGACACTCTGTATTCTAGGTAAATGCTCAATCCTCGTGGTGTGTAATTTCATGGTGTAACCGAGTGTTTATCTTCATACATATGCTCTCAGGTTTCTTTTTCTGGTTCTTGTTTGTTAGGAGGATATTATGTATTCAACAGTAGGGGCTTAGTGTCTTACTTTGGTTTAGTGTCTTTGTTTTCATCTAGATTTCTAGTATTGTTATCATTATATGGTGGCAGTCTTGTCACGTTGATTTGTTGTGGTTCCCTTTTCTAAGGAAGAGTGGGTTATATAAGCCTGATGTCTCAGCCTGTTGGGGGTTTTTGTTTTTGTTTTCTGGCTCAATTTAGTTAGTGGGATAGTTATCTTAATGGGAAAAAGGGTTTTCCCTTTTGGTTTTGATTTTCGTCCTGGTGAAGTGGAGTGGAATTGGAATACTTTTTTGGTTTGGACTCTTCGCCCTATTTCACATCAGTTCTTTGTAGCTTCATTAAGAGGGTTTTTGGAGTTTGTATGTTCATATTAGTCTTCAAAATCTATAGTAGAAAATAGATGATTCCTTTTGAAATTGGGCATGTAATTGATCCCCAAGATATCAAAGATGGTCATAGGGTTTTAAGGAGGCATGAAAAGTCCTTGGCCAATAATGAAATTTACCTCAAGTCCCTCTTTGGAATTATGCATAACATGGAAATGAAACAGAAGTAACAATATGACAGGATTATGGACATTCTCAGAGAATATGGAGAAAAAAATCCAGAAATTGAAATGGGTTGCTACAAAATAAAGTGCTCCATGCAGTATTCAAGTGAACCATCAACTTCAGATTCCACATCTACAAGATGGACCATAGGTTAAACTGAGGACAAAGACAAGGATGAGGAATTTGGACAACAACATAAGGAATCAATGGAAGTGGACCAACATCATATTTCTTTGGAGCCAAATCAACAAAAATAACTTAGTTAAATGTTTTGTAGATGCATATGCATTTTGAATGTCTTTTATAGATGTTATAGATGGCATGCTAATATATATGCAACCACTAAAAAATCGAGAAAGAAAGTCTTAKTTGATAAGAAAAATTTRAAGAYGCCGCTAGACGAATTTTTTGAAACAAAAAACATGCTCTCTCTATAATATTTTTCCTTTCTATCCACTATTAATACAAAATTCTCCACTCCCAGTTGAAGAAGAAAAAACAAAAAAAATTACAAGAAAATCAATGTCATTAATATAAACTTCCCTCCAAATGAGGTCAAATAAGATAGAGAGATTTTTTTTATTGATAAAAAAACAAAATGTTGTATTCTTCAAATAATAGGGAGATTCTTTTTTAATTGATAGAAAAAATAAAACTTTGTATATTTGATTTTTGTAGAAAAATGTGTTCAACATTTGAAGTAAAATTTAAACAAAAAATTATAAAGCATACCACATTTCAAGTATAGAATAATTTGTTTTTACAAAGTTATCCATTCTTGGACATTTTCCTAATTATGGTGATTATGCATAAGTTTAACATTTCCATAGCCATTATGAATCAGATTAATATTTTGGTAAGCTTTGTTACAAAATTTGTGAGCGTCATCAAAATGAGCTTCTACTTTATTTTTCTAATGTTGTTATATCCATGGATAAAATTTGATGGGCTATTTTCTCATCAAATACAGTTAAAAATTCTTACAGCTGTTATCATCATCATCATTATTCGTTAAAAATATTAAAACGGGGAATAGAATTGTAAAAAGTGTCATATTTAATGGAATACTTTGTTTTCAAATTCCAATTCTAGTTATATCCCATTGCCTATTTTTTAATTTTTAATTTTTTTTTTAACTTTGAAGTCAAGCATTCAAGTGTGTCAAGTGACACACATGAAGAAGCTATGCCCATATCCAAAGCGAAAATATAAGTATTTATTAAATTATATCCAAAACGAAAATATAAATATTTGTTAGATTACTTTCCTTTATCGTACCTTCCATAGTTAATCTCTCCAAAATAAATATATAATGCATATTTTATATTATGTTGAATAACATTATGTAAATTGTAAACATTAAAGATTTAGTTTATGAAATTAAAATGTAATATTTGGAAGAAATGAAAAAGATTTAGTTTATGAAATTAAAATGTAATGTTGGGAAGAAATGAAAATTAGCATGAGATGGAGTTGGGACAATCTCTTATTTTCCCATTTTTTGATCTTAAATATTTTGTGAAAAATGAATCTTGTTCAAATTTGCAATTAATGTTGAATGTGTTATCAAGGACATTTTTTTTTCATGACATGGTCAAAAGGTTTGAATCCATCTCCAAAATTCATGGAAACAAGGTTGATACTTTTCTTAAGTGGTTCAAAGAGTTTTGTGCTCATGCTAAGCACACAACCCTTATAACTTTCCTTTGTGGGAAGTCCCACTCCAACCAAATCTTCATCAATTGAAGTATATCTAGATAATTATTGTTAAACTTCAATTGATTTTGGTAGATGACCTTGGTGCTTGAGCAATTTTTGAAATGTTTTTAATCAACTATGTGAGTAACATATTCTTTCATATAGGTAAGAAAATGTTTTACATAATAAATAAAGTAATTTTTGGAGATACTATTCAGATCCGCGGGTACGTATCGTACCACCTATAATTGAGAGGTGTTGGATAATGGCGTACAAATTGTGTTGGTGCTGACGGTGCGGGCACAGAGAAAAGCGGGAAGCACGCTCCCAACAGATTGAGCCCACTCCATTGCGGATCACAAAAAGCGGAAAGTTTACATCTAAACGTGTCAATGTCAAGCATCTTTAACATTCATTACATCAAATAAGGCCTTGTAAACTTAGTGGCAAACAAAGTGGCACTGAACAAAATAACATTATTGATGAAGAAGAAAGGATTTTTGTTAATGAAATGTTTTGGTTTCGATTTCATGATATAAATTTGATTGGATTATGTAAATAAATAAATAAAGATATTTTTTCTAATAAAAAAATTTCTCAATTATATTAATATATAATATGTTCTTATGATATGATTTATAATCCCAATAAAAGTATCTATGGTAAAATATATCTTTCGTCTATAGTGGTCTTTCAGTCAACAAAAAGGTGAAAGATCATAGATAGAAACTATAGATATAGGCACTGCTATATACTATAAGTTAGCAAAAGAGTATAGTCCATAGAACTAGTTGTCACATATACTCAAAATAAAATCAGAAGCATAAGATATTATCCTTTGCTTAGGCTGGATTGTCCACATATGTGTTGTTGTTGTAGGTCCTAGTATAGCTTTAGTATGTGTGGAGGGCCCTCATGTCCATCAACCCAATGGTTGTAAGTGATTATGCCAGCTTTTTTCTGAAGTGCAGCCTTTGATAGATGATTTGTTTCCTTATTGTGCTCACAATAAATATGTTTGAAGCTGAGCTTCCTGAAAGTGGACTGTAGTAGTATCATTCTGTCCTTCCAGGCCATAAGAGAGATGGCTTGTAGGTTACCCCGTTGTTCAACCATTCTATAATAATTCTAGAATCCCCAAGAATTTGAAAGACTTCGATGTTCAATCTGGATGCCAAGTGTAGTGTGGCCCAGGCGCCCAATAATTTTGCCCTGGTGTTGGTTCCGGAGCCACAGTTGAAGGTCCATCTGTTATGTGAATTCTTCGAGTCTCTGATCAAGCCTCCTGCTCCACTCTATGTGTCATTGGACTGCGCTGCTCCATCAAACCACCCCGTAGGTGTATCCTCTGTATTAAGTGTCATATTTTTAATCTAATTTACCACTTTACTTGGGTGTATGTCTTTCATGTTTTTGAGCATACCAAGTGTTTTATAGGCAACATTACTTGTGGATGGGGTCCCCTTTTCAAAGACTTTTTTGTTCCTATCCAGCCATATGAACCAATAGACCAATGAAGGGAGATGTTTTAAGTTGCGCTCCCTTGTTGAACAATAATCATAGCAAGAAGATATTGTAGTCCCTTCTCAAGCAATATTTAAATTTTGATCAAGAGTAACTTCGTCCCATACTTTCCATGTGAAGGGGCACTTAATAAAGAGATACATCATTGTTTCTTCATCACTATAGCACAACTGACATATGTTGGGTCCAACCCAGTCTTTCCTTTGTAAATTATCCCAAGTGTGAATTTTGTTTTCTATAGTTAGCCAAGTGAACAACTTAATTTTTTGTGCAATGTTCCAGGACCATAAATTTTTACTCCATCCACCAATATTATTTTGCCAAAGAGAATTTGTGATGGTTGTGTAGACATTTTTTACAGTTAAGAGGCTCGATCTGTCGCCCCCTGACCACATAAGTTGATCATCAGTTTCTTGAAGTTGTATGCCCAAGCGTGAAAGTTCCATGTAGTAATTATCCCACTCCATTGTGTGCTCTGCAGAAAGGTCAAGCTCGATACTAGATATCCAGTCATCTGATAGAATCACGGGTCTGGTGCTTCCTCTTGCTTGAAAGAGGTACCTGATGTTTTTTGAATTTAGATGTGTGATCAGTTGTGAAGAGAGATAGGAGGCCTTATTCAGTCCTATAATGCAATCCCTGCCAAGAATAATTGATTGTTCTGAGCCCGACTTCCAACAGAGCCAATGAGTTATCCATTTTACTGACTTTACCAAGTTTCTTCAGGTTTGTGAGGCCGCCCTGGTAGTGTTTGTCGCAGTCCTAAGCCAAGTGGCCACCAAAACTTGGGGAAAATATTTGTCTTTAATAACATAGTGCCATATGCTCGCTTTTGTCAACACGCGCCAAAGTGAGTTGGTAGCCAATGCTTTGTTAAATTGGAAGATGTTTTTGATCCCCCAACCACCCTTGTTTTTTGGTTTGGCCAAGGATTCCTAGTTGCAGAGATGTTGACGAGAATAGTGAGTGCTGCCTGACCAAAGAAAATTATAAGTCAATTTCCTTAGATTATCATTAACCGTAGTTGGTATGGCTGCGGGGGCCATCCAATAAACTGGTTTTCCTTCTAAGACAACTTTGATGAGAGTGAATCGACCTCCTAAGGAGAGCCATCTATTGCACGAGTGTTCGATTTTTTTTCTCCACTTTTTCTACGAGCCAGTTCCAGTTTGTGGCCTTATAGGAGTCAACCTTAATAATATATCCAAGGTACTTGAAACCTACATAAAGGTGTACAAAGCTATAAAGAAATAGGCCTTTCAGTGGTTCCAAAGCCTGAAATTGCAAATTGGCATAGTGGAAAGTCAATTTTGTCCAATTAATCAAGAAACCCATGGCACTGCATAAAGTCTTCAATATTTCTTTAATTTCCCTCCATTCCTGTAGAGTTTCATTGGTCATGATAAGAGCATCATCAACGAATAGGAGGTGTAAAACCTTGATGATCCTGGACACTTTAATCCCCGTAATCTTCCCTTGTTCTTGAACTTTTTTGAATAGCAGACTTAATCCTTCCATAACCAGGATGAACAAGAGTGGTGAGAGGGGGCATCCTTCCCTCAGTCCTCTGCCACTATGAAAGAAAGTGTAAGATTCACCATTAACCAGTACAATGAAGTTTTCACTTACCACACAACTCATGATCAACTTAATCGAGGATTGACTGAATCCTGATTGTGTTAGTATTGATCTGAGGAAGTCCCAGTCAATACAGTCGAATACTTTTTTAAGGTCCAATTTTAGGATAACTGCCTTTGAATTTTTATTTTTTATATTGTGCAAGCACTCCTGGGCAGTGCTAATGGCATCTAAAATCTGTCGACCCTTTAAGAACCCCAGTTGTTCACCCGACAGTGTCCTTGAGAGAATAGGTTTTATCCTATTAGCAATGATTTTTTAGATTAATTTATAAAACAGATTACATAGTGCTATCTGTTTGTAGTC
>JASDQU010013241.1:86781-101244 GCA_032191745.1 Picea mariana
TTATATTGTGCAAGCACTCCTGGGCAGTGCTAATGGCATCTAAAATCTGTCGACCCTTTAAGAACCCCAGTTGTTCACCCGACAGTGTCCTTGAGAGAATAGGTTTTATCCTATTAGCAATGATTTTTTAGATTAATTTATAAAACAGATTACATAGTGCTATCTGTTTGTAGTCTCCAAATGTGGAAGGATTATTTTCTTTAGGAATAAGTGTCAAGAAGGTCGAGTTCAACGCACCAGTCACCTTTCCACTGAGGATGAGTCTTCCATTAGCTCCAGGAGGTCGACCCCTACTAAATCAAAGAAATGTAAATAGAATTCTACAGTCCAGTCGTCGGGGCTTGGGMTTTTATCCTTGGAAAAAGATTTTAATGTATCCAAAACCTCCTGTAGCATGCAAGGGATATCCAAATGATTGGAATCATCCGTTGTGACTGATCAAGGGAAGAGTCTGACCAATACGACTGGATCCTGTAAATTATTATGTGGCGTCACCTCATAGAAGGATTTGAAGAAGTTTGCAGCTGCAGACTTTAGGGCTTGTTGTCCGCTGTGGAGAATGCCTGCTTCATCTTTTATCTCCCAAATATGTTTTTTATTCCTGCAAGAGCTTGCATAATGGTGAAAGAATTTTGTGTTAAGGTCGCCACACTTTATCCAGTTAGCTCTGCTCCCTTGCCTCCATAGTGCTTCTTCTTCAAGTAGTATTTGGTTCCTCTCTGATTATGAGAAGTTTCAAGTTTTGATTCTTGTCCCTGTTGTCCCAAGCCTGTGTACCTTCTTGAAGGAGAGCCTGTATCTTGAACTCTGGATCTTGAAGTCTAAGGAGTTTTTGTATTATGTGTGTAGTAGCCCAAAGTTTGATTCAAACTTTTAGATATTTTAATTTCCAAACAAATCGTTGTTGAATTCCTTGCTCAGTAAAAAATAAGGGGTCTTTCCAGACTTTCTTGACAATAGAATAGAATTCTTCCTCGAGAAGCCAACTCGAATTCAATTTAAAGGGGTAAGCAATCAGATGAGAAGGTGAGTCAAACTGCAAAATAATCAGAGCATGATCTGACAGATAGGGAAAATCCACCAAGGATTTGATCATTCCCTCAAATGAGGCAAGATGTTTAGAGATAAGAAATCGGTCTAGTCGCTTGGAAATGGATTCCGAACCCGCACATCCGTTGCACCAAGTAGGGACCAATACATCTAGAGGGAAGTCTACCACATCGTGTGCTTGGAACAAAGATTTGAAGTAATCATCCAGAGAGTCCTATGTAGCTGAGGTCCCCCACACTTCCCCCGTGTTTGTAGTTAGGTTCATGTCTCCTGCTATAATCAAATTTGTATGATCAAGCAGGCCCCAAGCCTCCACCTTGTCCTAGAATAATTTTCTATCAGTGCAGGGACCATATATATTGAGCAAGTTGATCTGTTGGTTGCTCCATCGGTTGATACCTGTCAGTAGGATGCCACCACAACACATATAGGGGGTTAAATCAAACTTTGTAGGATCCCAGGAAACAACCAATCCCCCATAGGTACCAAGTAAGTTTACAAAACAAGTATGCCAGTTGGAGCAGAACTTATTCAAGAATGTTCTGACCTTTTGACTATCAACCAAAGTTTCATGTAGGAAGATAATGTCCGGAGAAGTCCTAGATAGGAGCCTTCTAAATGAGGCAGATTTTAGGGTCCCCCCCACCCCTCTGATATTGAGGGAGAGAAAGATCATGGCTTGGCTCTCGCAAGGGTTTTCATTCCTCTAAGCGCCCCAATATCATAGTGTGGTGGTATAAAATCAACATAAAATGTAGCAGGTGGACCCTCCTTTTGACGGACACTTCTGTTTTTGATCGGTGAGTTCTCATAGCCTAGTCCTCTTGACCAGGTGTATTCTTTTCCCGAGGCCAAACCCAAGTTTTCAAAGCATATCGAGACCACACCCGAAGTCTATGGTTTGAGTACAGACTTCCCTAGAAAGGTCGGAAGGGGAATGGGGGACAATGCTTCTTTATAGGACATGATCAAAGTGTCCAGTACAGCGCCAAGTGTACTATCCCCTGGCTCAGATTCACTAAGGCCCGCGATGCAAAAATCATCCACCTGTTCATTGGACATGGTACCAAGACTCTCGGTCTCTAAGGGTAGAGTGGATGAGATAAAAGTAGAGGGAGACTCCCGTGAGGTGGAAACCACAAGACTATCTAGTGCTTTGGGGTAAACAAAATCAGGAAAGGGGTTGGTCTGTATCCCTCCAAGCGAGCAGGTATCAGTAAAAGTAGGTGGAGCACCTGTGTAATCCCAAGCCAAAGGTGTGTCTCGCCAAGGTGTTTTCAGAGAGACTGAAGCCAAAATGGTAGAGTAATCTAAAAGTTATTTTTCCCAGACAGTCAACAAGAAAAAAAAAGATGGACATATGTTTGAGCTTACTAGTAATGGATTATGAGGCTATTGTTTCTCTAGCATAAAAAAAATATGTATATGTATCCTGCGAGTTCACTCCCAGGGAGTCCAACCTGGTAGAGAGTTCAAGCATGGTGTCCTCCGAAAACTAGTGCAGAATTTTCTCAGGTGTCCCGTCTGTCTGCATAATGTTCATCTGAAGGGAATGCCAAGATAATCCAGTTTATGGCGAGTAAGGTGACCTATCCATTCTATATCGATAGATTCTAACAGACCTTCATGTATATCGATCTCCACTAGAATCCTTTCCACTTTCTTGTCTGGTCCATCTAGGTCCATCTAGAGACTTAGAGTCCACGCTGATGAACTGTCCTAGTGAATTCCTGATGACCTCAAGGGATTTCTCATTCCAAAGGTATAGTGGCAGTCCAGGTAGGAGAACCCAAAGATGGCGCATATGAAAGTAATCCTGCGCCGGATCAAAACTAACACGCCATCACTTCAGCATAAGGCTACCGCCATCTAGTGTCCAGAGCCGCTCCAGGATAATAGTAGAGTCCTCAAGGGATTTGAATTGGAAGCATATCCAACCTCTTGCAAGGAAAGTCTTCACCCACTCTATGAGGTCTGTGTTACAGAGATGCCTGTAGGAAAGTCTACCCACGAGACTACAAAGAGCCATAGAAACCGAGTCTTCCAAAACGATATCAGCTCCAAGGACCATTCTATTTTTCGTCTTCTTCAAGCACCATGGTCGAAGGGATGATTTCCTACCCCCAGTAGTACGTGCTCCAGTCGAACCTTTAAACCCAGAGGTTCCAACGGGTCCCAGGGTTTCCGAGGTAGTTGTCTCCCCTCCTAGAGCTGAAAAAAGTGATGGGTCTGTCGTGGAAAATCCAGGTCGTGGTTTTGTTAAGAGTTCCCTAGGAGGAGTAGTCGATAGAATCTATGAATGGTTCCAAGTGGAGGGAAAGAAAGAATGTTCTTATGCCGAGAGGAGGGGCGGGTGGAGTGTGGAATGGTTCCTTTGATCAGTCGAGATTTTAGAAAAGTTACGAACAAGGTAGGTGGTGGTGACCAGGGGATTAGTGGGGATGGTAGTTGAAATGGAGATAGTAGGTAGACGTGAAGCCCCAAGTAGTGGTGAGTTAATTTTTGCGCGCCCGGTGAGCTTGTCCGTAGAGGTGAAGAGACCCGCATTTTTCCAGAGGGCCTCATCAGCAACACCCATGAGTGCATTGACTTTAGCCTCCATCAGTGCGTGTCTCGTGGAGAAAGGAGGAGTTGCCAGCCGAGACCCACTCAAAAGTGTTCCAGAGTAAGACAATAAATCAAAGTGAATTCAGGTATGGTAGGATAGTGCATTCTGCCAAGGAAAGTTCGATGGAGTAAAGGTGCAGTCAATACGAGGTTATGGAAATGTGGAGTAGTCTGGGGGAGAGGGCCGCACTAAAATTGACAGGAGAGTTATAGCCTCCGCTAAAGGTGGGGGAGGGAGGAAGCTTCTCTATTCCCGCAAGGTAGTAGCTGCAGCTTTAGTGGAGTAGGAAACGATAGAGCCAGGGTGTAGGGACCTCTAGGACCATGTTTTTCCGAGTCTGCCAATGTTGCATAGTTGCAGGTTCTACTAAAGATATGGTTACTTGTCATGGAATAAAGTTGAAAATTTTATGTTTTTGATTTTTTTAGTTTGTCATTTTGAAATTTAGTTAGGAATCTTTGTTAAAATTTCAATTTTGGATTGATGAAATTGTTGTTTTTAATGCAAACATGGATTCAACACCCTTGAATACCCCTAATACAATTAGATTGTGCAATGTTAACATCTAATATCCAATTCCATCAATCCAAAATAATTCTTACTTGATTTTAGGCCAAAAATGTTGTTTTCCCTCCTTATTTTGAATGCCCATAGAAGAGCCAATTCGTATCTATTTGTCATGTGTTAAGTCATGCAAACTAAGTTGAAAATGATGTAAATATCTTGTAGATTCCTCATATAAATACAAAGAGAAACGTTGAATCAAAGTATGTTAGGTCTTAGATTTAGTGGTATTTCAAAAGTTTTCATAAGTTTGGCATGTTAAGTCCCTTGTAATAACATGTTAAGTCCCTTGTAATAACATGTTAAGTTCTTGTATACCAAAAATTGGAAAAAGATAAACATAGAGGAAAATATGCATATGGTAAACACTACGAGGAGCACAAGTGGGATATGAACCAACAAGAGGGGAAAATAGGGTGTCCTAGGTTACATGAGTGGCTTGAGTCCCCAAGGTTCCATTAACTAGCAAGAAGGGAAGATAAGGGATGACATATGGGACATATTACATGAGTGGCTTGAGTTCCCAATGTTCACTTATTTAATGTGAGTAACATGTCATCATCCACATGAATGTGATAGTGGGCCTATCACATGAATATGTGACAAATAAATCCTTTTGTTCTTTCCAAGAAAAAGAACTTGGCATTTGATATTTCCTAGAAGGAAATCAAAATATACATGATCATGCCTTTTGGTTGTCAGTTAGTTTCTATATGGCTTCAACCTAGCCTTCTAAGACATATCGGAGTCTTCCTTTAATATACTTATAACTATCAAAAGAGTCAATGACATATACAAACTCAACAATTTTATCACCCAAGATCATACCAATACTAAACTTAGCAAAATAATATTTTCTCGAAGAAAAGACAAACCATAGTTCTAGACATTTAAAAAAAAACCTAACAGATTCAACAAAATGACATTTCCTTTAAATTATTGTTCATCTAAAAATCCTTCCTGCAATAAAATAGCTTCTTTAGAAAGATGGTCTGCTTTGGAGTTGAATTCCCTTTAGATGTGTGCAAAATATACTTCTTCAAACTACATTTTCATCTCTAAAGTGTTTTCCACTATGCGATCTAGGGCCAAGTTTGTCATTTGAATTTTTCCATTTTTCCATTCCATTAAAATCTTTGAGTCCCCTGGTACTTATAATCTATTGACACCTTTTTCAACAACTACTTTCATTAGAATCCACAAGACATAGAATTGAGCTGTGTTTTTGGTTACTTGACTTGGCCCATATTTTAAAAGGAAACAATGAACATTATTTAAAATAAGAATAGTCCTTGCACCACACATACATGGGGTACCTTGGCATGCACCATCAAAGAAACCCTAGGCCTTGGAGTAATCATATATATGTTTCCTTTAAGCTTCATGTTCCTTTCTTCTTAGGAGGCTTCCGATGTTCTCCATAAGAGAGCCTTATGTGATGAGACATTGTGCTTGAACACATCACCTTTCAATAAAATATAATTTTGTTTATGGCTAACCATACCCCCCAATACACATAACAAGATGAAGCCTTATGGATATTAACATCTCTATTTGAAAACCAAGCTTCACAACATTCCAATATAGAGGGTTTATCCCATGAAAAAATGACCTTTAGAAACTGTAAGGCATCTTTCCATATAGACATTGTAAAGGGAAATTAGTAAAGATATGAACCACATATTCACTTGAGTTCTTACACAAAATGCACCAACTAGGCCCTATCCAATTCCTCTTTTAACCATTTTCCTAGGTTAGGATCTTGTTGGCCAAAGGTAGCCACAAAAAAATCATAGTTTTAAGAGGACTTTTTAACTTCCAAAAGAATATCCACCACCAAATCCTCTCTCGTAATTTATCCTCTATTTTATCTTTGTATCCAATATTAGCAGTGAGCACACCTTAATATTTATTTGTTGACTACTTTAGTTCATCATCTTGATCCTTGAGAACAATATCTCTATGCTTAAGAAGGGTTGTATATTGATTCCACTCTTTAACTTGTTTATCTTGAAGCTCCAAGGCATTGTTGGCCCACTGTTTTGACACTTTTTGCACTAGTCAGTTGGCCTTTTTGACTAACTTTGCCTCATCTATTAACTTGGTTATTGCCTTGTTACCATATTTCCTTGTGCTAAATACACCAAAGACCTTTGACAAGCTTTAAGAGGTAATAGTTGTATATTTTATGATTTCCTAAGTCTTTAGTAGATTAGATTGGTTTTTTAGAACATGTTTTGTCTATGATGATTTGTCAGAGTTTAGTTCCTTTACCAACAGTTCACTTCTGGTACCCGACATCATTCGTTGGCATACCTCTGCATCTCCAACTGGAATTAGACCATAAGGGTTTTGAAGGCTGTCAACATGGTGTGGTGTTCATCAGATCACACCCAGGTCATATGTAAAAGCCTCTAGCTCATGGTCAAAGGTCGGGTCAAATTTAGCATCAGTTTTTAGGAAACAATATTTAAACTCAATTTCTAGGCAGATGAAGATGAATCTCAAAATTATGAAACATGGGTTTTGTGAGCAACACGAAAATCTAAGTATCACCTGAACTGATTTCTCAAAAAGCACAAGATTGGGGAGATACGACTATTTTTCCAAAGTTGAAAGTCTTAGATTTTATGTGCGGCCCATTTTTTCCAAGTTCAAGAAAACAATCGAACTTCTAAATCCTATCTTTTTCAAAGATAATCTTCGATTATAACTGATCTTGTTGTAGAAATATGTGTTTTTCTATTCTTGTATTTTGGTCATTGGAATTAGAGAAATGATTTACCAGTTTGAAATTGTTGTTTTTAATGAAAACATGGATTCAACACCCTTGAATACCCCTAATATAGTTAGATTGTGCGATGTTAACATCTAATATCCAATTCCATCAATCCAAAATAATTCTTACTTGATTTTAGCCCAAAAATGTTGTTTTCCCTCCTCCTTATTTTGAATGCCCGCAAAAGAGCCAATTCGTATCTATTTGTCATTTGTTAAGTCATGCAAACCAAGTTGAAAATGATGTAAATATCTTGTAGATTTCTCATATAAAGACAAAGAGAAACATTGAATCAAAGTATGTTAAGTCTTAGATTTAGTAGTATTTCAAAAGTTTTCATAAGTTTGACATGTTAAGTCCCTTGTACTAACATGTTGAGTTCTTGTATAACAAAAATTGGAAAAAGATAAATATAGAGGAAAATATGCATATGGTAAACACTCTGAGGAGCACAAGTGGGATATGAACCAACAAGAGGGGAAAATAGGGTGTCCTAGGTTACATGAGTGGCTTGAGTCCCCAAGGTTCCCTTAACTAGCAAGAAGGGAAGATAAGGGGTGACATATGGGACATATTACATGAGTGGATTGAGTTCCAAATGTTCACTTATTTAACATGAGTAACATGTCATCATCCACATGAATGTGATAGTGGGCCTATCACAGACATATGTGACAAATAAATCCTTTTTTTTCTTTCCAAGAAAAAAAAACTTGGAATTTGTTATTTATGAGAAGCAATTCAAAATACACATGATCATGTATTTTGGTTGTCAGTTGGTTTCTAGATGGCTTCAACCTAGCTTCTAAGACATATCAAAGTCTTCCTTTAATAGATTTATAACTCTCAAAATATGCAATGGCATATACAAACTCAAAATTTTTTTGACCCAAGATCACCAATACTAAACTTAGCAAAATAATATTTGCTCTAAGAAAAGACAAACCATAGTTATAGACATTAAATAAAAGACCTAAAAGATTCAACAAAAATAACATTTCCTTTGAATTCTTGTTCATCTAAAAATCCTTCCTGCAATAAAACATCTTCTTTAGAAAGATGGTATGCTTTGGAGTTGAATTTCGTGTAGATGTGTGCAAAATATACTTCTTCAAACTACATTTTCACCTCTAAAGTTTTTTTCCATTATGGGATCCACGACCAAGTTTGTCAGTTGAATTTTTCCATTTTCCCAATCCATTAAAATATTTTAGTCCCCTAGCACTTATAATATATTGACACATTTTTCAACAACTACTTTCATTAGAATCCATAGGGCATAGAATTTAGTTGTGTTTTTGGGTTACTTGAATTGGCCCATATTTTAAAAGGAAACAATGAGCATTATTTAAAACAAGAATAGTCCTTGCACCACACATACATGAGGTACCTTGGCATGCACCATCAAGGCCTTTGAGTAATCATATATATGTTTCCTTTAAGCTTCTTATTCGATTATTCTTAGGAGGCTTCCAATGTTCTCCATAAGAGAGCCTTATGTGATGAGACATTGTGTTTGAACACATCACCTTTCCATAAAGTATCATCTTGTTTATGGCTAACCATACCCCCCAAAACACATAACAAGATAAAGCCTTGTGGATATTAACATCTCTGTTTGAAAACCAAGCTTCACAACATTCCAATAGAGAGGGTTTATCCCATGAAAAAATGACCTTTAGAAACCGTAAGACATCTTTCCATAGAGACATTGTAAAAGGGAAAATAGTAGACATATGATCCACAAATTCACTTGAATCCTTACACAAAATGCACCAACTAGACCCAATCCAATTCCTCTTTTAACCATTGTCCTAGGTTAGGATCTTGTTGGTCAATGGTAGCCACAAAAATATCCTAGTTTTAAGAGGAATTTCTAACTTCCAAACCAATCTCCACCACCAAATCCTCTCTCCTTGTAATTTTTCCTCTATTTTATCTTTGTATCCAATCTTAGCAGTGAGCACACCTTAAGATTTATTTATTGACCACTTTAGTTCATCATCTCGATCCTTGAGAGCAATATCACTATGCTTAAGAAGGGTTGTATATTGATTCCACTCTTCAACTTGTTTATCTTGAATCTCCAAGGCATTGTTGGCCCATTGTTTTGGCACTTTTTGCACTAGTCAGTTGGCCTTTTTGACTACCTTTGCTTCACCTATTATCTTGGTTATTTCCTTTTTACCATATTTCCTTGTGATAAATAAACCAAAGACCTTTAACAAGATTTAAGAGGTAATAGTTGTATATTTTATGATTTCCTAAATCTTTAGTAAATTAGATTGGGTTTTTAGAACATGTTTTGTTGATGATGATTTGTCACAGTTCATTTCTTGTACCAACAGTTCACTTCTGGTACCCGACATCATTTGTTGGCATACTTCTGCATCTCCAACTGGAATTTGACCACAAGGGTTTTGAAGGGTGAGGTTTCAACATGGTGTGGTGTTCATCACATCACACCCAAGTCATACATGTAAGCCTCTAGCTCGCGGTAAAAAACTGGGTCAAATTTAGCAGCAGTTTTCAGGAAACAATATTTAAACTTGATTTCCGAGCAAATGAAGACAAATCTCAAAATTTTGAAACATGGGTTTTGTGTGGAACACAGAAATCTAAGTATTACCTGATCATATTTCTAAAAAAAGTGAAATATTGTGGAGATATGACCATTTTTTCAAATATGAAAGTTCTAGATTTTATTTGCGGCCCATTTTTGCGAAGTTCGAGACAACAATTGAACTTATTTCCTATCTTTGTCAAAGATTAACTTCGATTATAACTGATCTTGTTGTAGAAATATGTGTTTTTCTATTCTTGTATTTTGGTAATTGGAATTAGAGAAATGATTTACCAGTTTGATGGGCATATCCTTTGATATGCTCTTGTATATATACATGGACTGTAATGTAATGAGGGGAGAGTATCCATGATTTGAGGATAATTGTTATGCTAAGTCCTAAAACAAAGTATTATACGTTTGTATTAGATCTGATATCATTTGGAATGATGTTGTAGATTGATTAATCTTTTCTAATGACAAGTTAAATTTCTGGATATGTTGTCTCCATATCTGTGTGTGAGATTGCAGTTTAATTATCTCACTTTCCAGTTGGGAGGGCCCACCAACCTGGATCGTGTAGCTATCTCTGTATTCTAGATAGGTATTGTAAGTGTGTATATTTCTGGTAGTTAATATTTCATTTATGTATCTGCTATGTTTTAGCATAGATTGTTCTCAATGTGATTTCATTTCTTTGTAATAGAGACGTTTGGTTTATTTTATATTTCAATCGCGATAGTGTGTGCATAACGATCTATACTTATTACTTGTGTCGAATATACTCAATAAATCATTATTAACCAATTGCTGGAATAGTGCCTTGTTTGCGGAGCTCGAGCAGTGATTTGTTTGAATGGTTTGGACAATGATTTGAATAGTAGTTTACTTATGCACTTCATTCATGCAATTACTTTCTTATGATTGTCTTGGTTCAAAATATATAGTGAATAGAATCTGATTTTAATTGGTTTTCAATACTTTTATGTTATATGTTCATGGGAGGATAGGATAACAAGGTATAAATTGAGTCATGTTGACACATATATGAGTCATTTGGATGCAACATCCAATGCTACCATAAGATCTATTGTATTCACATATTAACCATGAATGCAAGCATCACCCATTGATGTGTGCTTAGTATTTTTGCATAATTTGATGAGTACTCTATCCTTGCATGGTTTTTAGGTTAATTTTCAGTCATTAGAATTCATTGGTTTGTTGAGTTAATAATCTCTTGGAGTGTAAGAACACTTGGTATTCCAAGTAAAAGACTATAACATACACCCATTAATGAGACCCAAAGCAATGGACTAATAATTGGTTCTAGATTTGATTTATGTCCTTAGGTGTTTTTTATTCCTTCACACACTAAGATATCAAGTGCTCATCGATTACATAACATTCTATTAGATACACAACTATGCGTAGATAAAATATCTAGACATAGTGTGCAACTACACCTTACACTCTTGCTACAGGTCCGTGAACACAAAATAAGGTGTCTAAAATTAGTTTCTGTGTGGTTTGATTGCATTTTTTTCCTTTTTGAATTGATACCTTTACTATATAGGTTAGAATAGGCTATGATCCTACATTTTTCTGTGATTATATCTCGAAGTCTAAAAACTCCCAAATTGATAATGTCAAGGATTTATACATATAAATAACCAGACATTTTTGGCATCGTTGTCGGGGAGGCGCTAAAGGGATTATAGCACTTATAGTTTTTAATTTTCCACATGATTCGGTTGCACTAGAATTTAAGACTTTGAGGATGATAAATGGTAAGACGCAAAGGCACCCTCACTTTGGAATTTCTGAAAGTGTTCTATCCCATCACATTCACTTTAGTGAGTTTCTCCAAGCCCGCGTCATGTTGGTTCAATGTGTCTTCTTTTAGTTTGATGCCTGGAAAGTGAAGAGCTAACTCGTGTGAACATATAACTTGGTGACAGTGGGGTATCAATAGCATGAGGAGTTCAAACACATGACAATTTTTCAGATTGTCTAAAGTTGCTTTGAGTAGTGTGCTTTTCATTTCTGTTGATTTCATTTATTTCCTTATTTTTAGGTGTTGTAAGATCCCCATGCACTAATCCATGTTGCAAGACATGGGTTATCAACCAGTGACAATAATTCAATAATATTCAAGAATGTAAAGAAGGATGTTGCTCCAAGAAATCTCTCAAATCCTAGCAACAACCACAAACATCTCTACATCTCATGAGGAGAAAATCTTGACAACAATCAAGAACATATCTTTATCTTGGGAAGTGATAGAAGAGAAACAATTCCATGAGAAACATCCAGAAGACCTAGAGGATACCAAAGAGCCACATAAATAATTTGATGAAGAGAAGACAAAAGAACCTGAGAATGGGGAATTTCTACCATGCATGTTATTAGATCCTTTATGCGTTCAAGAGACCAATCAAAAAATAGTAAAATATCTGCATGGCATGATGAAGGAGGAAATATAAAGCAATGTTGATGAATATGCAAACCAAGGGAAACATGAGTACATTGAACTTTGGTTCCATACAACCATCAGGATGAAGCACCACTTCATTCTTTGACAATTCTTGGCACCAAATCAATCAAAGAAGTTGGCGAGTAGGGACTGCTTTGATATAACACATACCCAACAATGATGAGTAGGGACTGGTACAAGGACATATGAATCCAACCTCCAACAATTGCTGAATGATCTTTTCAATTTCATTCTTATGCGCAAATGGGTGCCTATAAGGATGGACATTAGGTGGTAGACTATTGTGAATCAATCGAATACCATGGTCATGCTCCCCTCATGATGGTGGTAACCCTTGGGGAATTTCAAAAACTTGTTGATGTTTGGAGAGGACCAACTACAAACTAGGGTAAATCTATGTCTAGTACTTGTATGGCATTGAACTCTGCAATAATGAGTACCCTTTCTTCAATAACTTCTCCATACAATGAGAGGTGATAATTTTAGAGAAACCAAATAAACTAGGTTTTTATAGCAAAAATATTGATTTTTAATCCTTACATATCCTTATATTATCCAATATTAATTTTATTTTTTTTATAAAAAACACCAAAACTATTTATTTATCAACTATATGGTGATATTTATATGAGGGACGTTGCATGCTTGCATGGCATTCCCAAGACAATTGTGTCTGACAGAGACCCAAAGTTTACCTCAAAGTTATGGAGAGGATTATTCAAAGGGTTCGTAACAAATATGAACATACAACTTATCATCCCGAGTGTGATGGGAAAACAGAAAGGTTGAGCCAAGTGATAGAGGATATGCTAAGAATGTATGTGATGGACAAACCTTCAAAGTAAGAGGAATATCTACACTTGGTAGAATTTGCCTACAACAATGGGTATCATGAATCTCTGAAGATGAGCCCATTTGAGGCACTTTATGGAAGAAAGTGCAACACATCAGTAAGTTGGGACAACCCAACAAATAGAGAAGTGGTTGGGCCAGAGTTGCTCAGGGAAATGGAAGAGAAAATGTTGAAGATTAAACATAATTTTAAAACTTCCCAAGACAAGAAAAAAAACTGTGTTGACAAGGGAAGAACTCGCAGGGAGTTTAAAGTGGGTGATCATGTATTCTTGAAAGTGAAGGCCAACATAAGTTCCCTGAAGTTGGGAAACTATTCCAAGTTGGCAGCTAGATACTGTGGGCCATTTGAAATCCTAGAGAGGGTTGGGCCAATAGCTTATATGATTGCATTGCCTGCATCTATGACCATTCATAATGTATTCCATGTATCATTGCTTAAGAAATATATACCTGATGATAATCATGTTATTGATTGGAATGTGATTCAGGTGGAGCAAGAAGACACTTTTCAAGTGCATTCGGTACGCATTCTAGACCAGAAAACCAAGCAGCTACAAAAACGAGCCATTGCACTTGTAAAGGTCCAATGGACCTGGTACGGTCCTGAGGATGGCACTTGGGAGCATGAAGATGCCATGTGGGAAAAATACCCGCATATTTTTGAAATCTTGTTGTAATATGAAAATATGATGCACTGAGGACAATGCATAAATAAGGGGAGGGGATTATAATACCCCAAGGTCGAGCCCCTGCTGGATTGTAATTGTGTTTAAAGGCTAGTGAGCCAAGTGTTTATAAGCTGGGATGCTTATGTGAATATTAGGCCAGAGAGCTTAGATGCTAAGGCCAATATTTTTTTATATGTAATTATGCAAATCATTAATAAAAATGCATTGTTGCATGTAGGCCGGTCACAAAGAAAGAGTTATGGGGGACTAAGCTCCACTGGGAAGGAAAATGGAAAGGGGATAAGAGGCTAGGAAAAAGGGCTAAGATTGAGGGCTTAACTCCAAGGGAATATTATAATATATTTTCCTAAAGACTAAAGTTTGGGAAATAAACCTTGTTTTCCTTAGTTCCTTTGGGAGAGGAACGAGCTCCAAGTGGAGATGAATGAGCTCCCAAGAGATCCATGTGTTAATCTTGGCACATGCATATTTATGTGGGGAAATCATTCGTTCATCCATTGGTTGTGGGGTTTGGTCAACCATTCTTGCCAGAATCCCGATTCATGCACTCATGCACTGAGACTGAGCATTCACACAACATCCACTTCCTCCATCGTTGACATATGCAACTTTCATGCAAGCTCTGTAAACTAAAACACGTGAAGTTAACCCGTACTTCCCAGTGAAGCATAACACATATGTATTGTTTCAGATCTAGATCGCACCTTAGCCATTTGTTGTTGTTGCCACGTTTTTCTTTGGACTGGTGTGGTTTGTTGTCATTACCAGAGCCATACCCGTTTTTGTTGTTGTGGTTACCTGAATGGATTGACTTAGGAGCTGGATAGAAGAAGCAGGTTGTCAGTCCTGTGAGTAACT
>JASDQU010013243.1:45075-55093 GCA_032191745.1 Picea mariana
CAAATAGATCCAATGTTTTGTCATGTAAGTTTCTATAGAAAACATTGTTTCCTGCAAAAATGTGTTATCCATTAATTTATAATAATCTCAACAAATTTCCATTTCAATTTCATGAAAAAAATGAATCAATTAATGGGACAATTACCTGCAATCTTTTGAATCTTGATCGGAACACATGTGGCATCCACCAGAAAGGTGACATCTAGTGATCCAGAGTTTTTAATTTGATCTTCTCCATGCATAATAGTATCATGTCCATCTACACTATGTTCCTCTCTGGAGTCATCATGTGGAGTCCCGGGCTCCAGCTCATCATGCTCCGGCATGTCATTCCGGTCAAAATCATTTCGCTCATCAATGGATTCGAGGGGAACCTCAGGAGGCTCAAAACACCTCACTTGCACTTTTCTATGTCGACCTTTTTTTTGCATTGGACCATCACTACTACCTATAGAAGCTGCAGGATCGACAGGTTCCCCACACACGGTGTTTAAAAACTCCTACAAATGGAAAAATTTTCTTTATCAGATCATATACAAAATATAAAACTAAAAAACATATATGAAATTTTCATAGCTAATAAAAATATGTGAAGATGCCACTTACCCCAAAATTAGTTATTGTATTTTGTAGCTCTACAATTCTTGCCCTGTCCTCCCATGTTAGGGGTCTTTTTCTAATCAAACGTATATATTCTATGTTATCCTTCTTCAACGCCTTCGTTACAGTTGTCATTGGGTCAGTTGAATAAAATATTTTGTCCTCATCAATATCCTTTTTGGGACCCTTCCCACATTGACCATGCCACAATACATTGATGAATAAAATTAATGAGATGAACTTTAACAATTCAGAAATTTAGTTGTTGTAGTCATAAGTTTTACTGTATTTAGCATTTACTTGGTGAGGCACTGCGGGTGCCTTTCCACGATCACCCTGGATAGATGTAAAGGGTGATTTTTGGACACGGTCACCCTGGACAGATGTTGACATAATAAATCAGTCAACGAAAGTTATGAAATTCACCTGTAATACTAAAAAATTGAAATATTGCAGTAATATCAGAAAAACAATAACAAAATTTCAGAAATTTAGTTGTTGTAGTCATAAGTTGTTATTGTATTTAACATTTACCTAGTGAGGCACTGCGGGTGCCTTTCCATGGTCACCCTGGACATATGTAGCAGGTGAAACTCGGACATGGTCAACCTGGACAGAAGTTGACACAATAAATCAATCAACAAAAGTTATGAAATTCACCTGTAACATTTAAAAAATGAAATATTGGAGTAATATCAGAAAAAAATAATGAAATTTCAAAAATTTAGTTGTTGTAGTCATAAGTTGTTACTGTATTTAACATTTACCTGCCGAGGCACAGTGGGTTCATTTCCACAGCCACGTTGGAGAGATGTAGTGGGTGATTTTCTACCATTGTCACCCTGGATAGATGTTGACACAATAAATCAATCAATACAAGTTATGAAATTCACCTGTAACATTAATAAAATGAAATATTGTAGTAATAACAAATAAAAAAATAATGAAATTTCTGAAATTTAGTTGTTGTAGTCATAAGTTTTTATTGTATTTAACATTTACCTACTGAGGCGAAGTGGGTGCCTTTCCACGATCACCCTGGATAGATGTTGAGACAATAAATTAATCAACAAGAGTTATGAAATTAATTGTAAAAAATTTATGCAGTAAAAATTTGAAATATTGCAGCGATAAATTGTAGCAATGATTGATCAAAGGTTGAGTTGAATGGTATGTAATATATTTACCCCCACAGTCGCACCCCCTCCATCTATTCGATTTAAGTTGTAATCGATTAACAACTCTTCACCTGGAACTATTGTATTTGTTGCACATACAAATATACGATTTTCTTCGTGTGCCTCAAATATGAAATTCGGTTTCTTAGTTGTTGCCACTGGTCATGTACTATTTATAAAGCCTGCAATGTTTTCAGTAGATTTTGTCCTTCCATCAATATACATAGTTGCCCCTTTATTTTGATTGTTATCTAGTAGTTGTATATAATTTGCGACAACTTTGTATCTTCGCATACTTTGTGTATATCGAACCAACATCAACCAGTGATTGTATTTGTATAATGGTCCAACATACTCCATCAATTCAATTACAGTTCCATAGCCGACCTTTATGCCATCCATGGAAAATAACCCCAATCCATGTAAGGACGAAGGAGCAATGTGATACATCCTCCCACCGATGAAGAAATCTGTGTCCACTTCAGGTAGCTCCTTAGGTGCCCATCATTGCACTAGATGTTTATAACTCAAGGGAAACTCAATGTCACATATTCTCTCAGCATCATAATTACACGACCCTCCATTGGCAATAAAAAATTGCATGAGGGTACGAAATATTTTCCTTACATTTTCCAACCTAGCTGATCTAGAACCGGTAGATCTAGTACAACACGTCTCACTTTCAACCTCTCTTACTATATTTTGATCATCACTCGAGGAAGATAGATCTAACAGATACCTATTTGGTGGTACCTACACTCGTTAAAACAAGAAGATAAGTTATCATGCCAATATACATTTTTGGTACCAACACAGTTGCATATAGTTGCATTTAGTTTCATAAAGTTGAAATTTCCACACCTATTCGTCATATAGTTGCATATAGTTGCATAGTTGAATAAGTTT
Source organism: Picea mariana (assembly GCA_032191745.1). NCBI lineage: Eukaryota > Viridiplantae > Streptophyta > Pinopsida > Pinales > Pinaceae > Picea > Picea mariana. The sequence continues at coordinate 47,760 of JASDQU010013243.1, forward strand.
CATATAGTTGCATAAGTTGCATTGTTGCATAAGTTGCATTGTTGCATAAAGTTGCGTAAAATTGCGTAAAATTCCATAAATTTGTTTAAGTTGCGTAAGTTGCATGTTCCATAGTTGCATATAGTTGCATATGAAATTGTTGCAATATAGTTGCATATAGTTGCATAAGTTGCATAAAGTTGCATATAGTTGCAATATAGTTGCATAAGTTGCAATATATTACCAACACAGTTGCATATAGTTTCATTTAGTTGCATAAAGTTGAAATTTCCACACCTATTCGTCATATAGTTGCATATAGTTGCATAGTTGCATAAGTTGTATATAGTTGCATAGTTGCATAAGTTCCATAAAGTTGATTAAGTTGCATAAGTTGCATGTTTCATAGTTGCATATAGTTGCAATATAGTTGCAATATAGTTGCATAAGTTGCATATAGTTTCATATAGTTGCATAAGATGAAATATAGTTGCATTTGACCACTCACCAATATTTGAGAATATAGTTGAAATATAGTTGCATAAGTTGCAATATAGTTGCATTTGGAACCATTGGTACATTTTCATAATAAGAATAGGTCTCAAGCTGTGTACCATGAATAGAGAGGAAAAAAAGGGCCTTAGGTCCTAAACATATTTTCTTTGTCTCATTGGCCATTAACAAGACCTCAAACCACCACATCTATCATATTTAATAGACTATGGTGCTTGGGAGGTATATGGGTTTCATTCACAATTTTTTCACACCATGTATGGAACTTAGGTCTTGTCCATGGTCAGGGAAAAAACATAATGTTTTTAGGTCCTATTTAAATCTTCTTAGGATTAAGATTCATGATGAAGTTGTCAAAAAAAAACACAAGACATATGTAAAAATCTTTAGCCTCTGTGTGGGATCTTTGGTGCCATTAATAGTTTTTTCATAATAAGAATGGTTCTCAAGGCTTGTACCATGTCTAGGGGAAGAAAACAAGAACATTAAGCTCACAATGAAAGTTCTCAAATTCAAGGGCCATGAACTAGGCCTCAAATAACCATGTATATATTATTTAAGAGATATTTGACCTTCTAGTGGGATATGGGTGTCATTAGGATTTGTGTTGCACCATATATGTAATTCAAGGTTTATATCATCACCAAGGTAAGAAAATCAGGGCCTTCTTCCCTAAATGAATCTTTTTTATGCTTAATGGCCATGACAATTTCCTCTATTTGGGAATATGTGCACTATTAGTATATTTTGAATAAAAAGAATGGGTTTCAAGACCTATACCATGGCCAAGGGAGCAAATAAAGGGCCTTAGGCCCTAAATAAATCTTCTTGATCTTAATGGCCATGAAAAAGGCCTCAAACCACCATACATATCCTCTCTAAGGGATATATGGAAATTGGGTGGGATATGGTCACCATTCATAAGTTTTGGGAATAATGTATAGCAAAGAACATAAAGTGCTTAGGCCCTATTTGAATCTTATCAGGGTTGATATTTGTGATGCAGTCCTTAAACAACCACACAAGATCTATGTAGGGTATCTTTGGAACCATTGGTACGTTTTCATAATAAGAATAGGTCTCAAGGTGTGTACCATGGCTAGGAGAGGAAACATGTACCTTAGGTCCAAAATGAAGCTTCTTCACTTCAAGGTTTATGAACTAACCATTAAATGATCATGTAGATAATTTTTAAGGGATATTTGGACTCGAGGTGGGATTTGGACACCATTAGTATTTTTTCATATCACATATGGGATTTTAGGATTGTACCATAATCAAGGGAAGGAGAAAAGGGAATTAGGATTTAAATGAACCTTATGTGCTTAATGACCAAGATCAAGGCCTCCAATTAGGAATATGGGCAACATTGGTATGCTTTAAATAATAATAATAATGGCTATTAGGACCTCTACCATGGCCAGCAGAGGGAAATAATGGCCTTAGGCCCTAAAAAAATCTTCTCTCCCTTAATGGCCATGAACAAGGCCTCAAAACACCGCACGGGTCCTCTTTAAGGGATCTATGGACTTTAGGTGGAATACAATCACTATTCACAAGTTTTGGACATCATGTATGGCACTTTGGATCTTACCCATGGTTAGGGAAAGAACATAAGATACTTAGGCCCAATTTCAATCTTCTTGTTGATCTTTGTGATGTAGTCTTTGTACAACCACACAAGATACTTGTAGGGGATATTTCACCTCCATGTGGGATATTTCATGCCAATAGTACATTTTTCATAATAAGAAAGGATTGTGGGATTATGTCATGGCTAGGGGAGGAAAACAAGGAACTTTGGCATAAAATAAATATTATTGAGATCAAAGTCAGTGAACTAGGCCTTGAACAACCACACAATTCCTTTTTTAGGGATTCTTAGCCTCTTGGGGAGATATGGGAGCCATTAGGAGGTTTTTTTCACCACAAATGAAGTCTAAGGAACATACCATATTTGGGGGAGGAAAACAAGGGCCTTATGCTCTAAGAAAATATTTCTCGTGCCTAATGGAAAATACTAAGTCCTTCTATTGGGAATGTGTGCACCATTAATATATTATGGAAAATAATAATTTGTATCAAGAGATATACCATGGATGAGGTAGGAAAACAAGTGACCTAGGCCCTGTACAAATATTCTTGATCTCAATGGTTATGAACAAATCCTTGAAGCACCACACAGACCATCTCGAAGGGATCTTTGGCCTGTGGGTGGGATATGGGCACCATTCATAGGTTTTATGCATCATAGTTGGCTCTCAAGGCCTCTAAGAAGGAACTTAGAGTCATTAGGAGGATATAGTTTCATTCATAAGTTACATTAGGAGGATATAGGTCACACATTCATAAGTTTCATATAGTTGCATAAGTCGCATATAGTTGCATAGTTGCATAAGTTGCATATAGTTTCATAGTTGCATAAGCTGCATTGTTGCATAAATTTTCATGTTGCATAAAGTTGAGTAAAGTTGCATAAGTTTCATTGTTGCATAAAGTTGCGTAAATTTGTGTAATTTTCATTGTTGCATAAAGTTGCATGTTGCATAAAGTTGCATAACGTTGCGTAAAGTTTCATAAAGTTGCATTGTTGCATAAAGTTTCATGTTGCATAAAGTTGTGTAAAGTTGCATAAGTTCCATAAAGTTGCTTAAGTTGCATAAGTTGCATGTTGTATAGTTGCTTATAGTTTCATAGATGCATATAGTTTCATATTTTCATATAGTTGCATACAAAATTGTTGCAATATAGTTGCATATAGTTGCAATATAGTTGCATAAGTTGCATTGTTTCATAAAGTTGCATATAGTTGCATATTATTAGTTGCATAAAGTTGTATATATTTGCATATAAGTTGCATAAAGTTGCATATAGTTTCATATCCCCCGATGCTCAATGGAGAACTGGATTTGAGACCTATCAAAGAGTTTGAGTGGGGATCGATAGTTTGGAAATCCATGATCCTGGAATTTAACATATTTGGAAAGTTCCTTTAGTGGTGAATTTCACATATTTGGAAAGCGCCTTCTATGGAAGCACACGGTTAAGAACATGTGTTTCTTACTAAGAGGTCACAAATTCAAATCCAAAGGGGAGTAGGGTATGTATACCTCCGTACACTTTAGTGGTGAAATTTGAACAATCAATGAGGAACAATAATTGGGTTGTAGGTCTAAAGGATTGTCTCAACTATTGTGAAAATTCTAAGCATGGTTTCTCTCCAACCATCCTACATGGGAAATACAATGCAAAACATTTTCTTGCATGAGACCCCCTCTCTGTTCCTTGGGATATGACACATATGATACTTTTACTTAGACCAACCCAAAAGTCAAAGATTGATGGGAACGTTGTAAGGATACATAGGCAAGAAAAGATAGTACCCCAAGGACAATGATAAGGCTAAATCAACCAAAAATCCCCTTTCCTCTTCCCCTATTGTGGTATGATAGTCCCCTTGTTTCTCCCTCAATAAATAATTAGGGTGGATTTATATTATTGCACGTTTCCCTTTTTACAAAACCATGAACTTCTTATAAGAAATATACCCACCACATTGTATAGTCATGACCTTATGAGACCCTTTTGACAGGGCAAGGAAAATTTTCCTTGAGTCTCTATCTCATTGAAGCCATCATCCTAATATGTCATTAGCCATGTAGGATTGTCCCCTATCCTAGGAAAACTACTTGCATGATCAACACTTTATTTCTTTAATAAAATTACAATAGTGTTTGTGGTTTATCTTGGACCTTTTGTCATTTAAAATTTGTTTGTAAAACATCCTCTACATTCATGTTCCATGCTTTTTCTTGTTGTATTGCAATCAATGGTTTTCGAGCTCTTTTACTTATAAATTTACAACATTTACTAGTTCGATCTACCACTTGTTGTACAATTACTAGTTGCAACAAGGTATCTTCTATGTCCTTAGTATCTCTAATTTTATGTCCTGTATTATGTTGGAATCTAATGATTACCTGTGCATATTTTTCCTTATCATATTCACTAGGAACATATTCATATAAAAATTTGTCTTTATCCTCCTACTCCTTTTTTTGTCTTCTCCTCTTAGTTACACCTTTGACTTGACCTCTTTCTTTTCCTTATTTCCATTGTTTGCATCTTTGATTCTAAAGTCTTCTCATGTGATTTATTCTCATCCTCTCTCATCTTGTCCCACTTTTTGATCTACTCTTCTACTAAATTTATTTTTTCTCAAATAATTCTTCCTTTTATTGGTTCCTACCTTTCTATTCTTTCATTTTCTCTCCTACCTTCTTCTATATTTGATTTTCCCTCATTTCATTGATTCATGCTACCTTGTAGTCCCTTCTCTCTTTCTCTTCTCCATAAGAATGTTGGGTTTCTTCCATATGGTATTCTCATATGTTATGTTTATCAGAGTTGTGCATTCATTGTCTTGTTTATTAGTTTCTTCTTTATACGAGGACAATTCCAACATGCCTTCAATGTTTTTCCATTTTTCTCCTTCATCCACTCTCTTCGTTTTATCTCATTTTCCTTTGGTATATATGTTAAGCTTATTTCACTTATGGGGGTCCTCATTCCCATTTCCTTTACTTTGTCTAGGATTGGACAAACTTTCATGTCCTTTTGTTTTCTGACCCATGACTCATGCTTGTCTTTTTTCGTCCCTTTACACCATCTCCTCCTCAATTTACCTAACTTATTTCTCATGCCCCATCTATGAAGGTTTCATTTCCATATATCCCATACATGTTTTGTGTCCATTTCCCATTTAGAAATCATGTCTTCATTGGCCTATGTTTTCTTGTTGTATTTTTCTATATATTGTTTCACATCATTATAAACACTCACTATTTCTTGGTCCATATTGTCTATATCTATGACCTCATAGTCCTTATAACAAAAGAACCCATTGAGGCACTTCCCTTTCTTATCCTTTGTCTTATGTCTCCAAATAAATGTACCTTTTGAGGTCTACATATGATACATCTAAGGAATCAACTCATCCCATGACATCTCTTATATTATTGTTTCATGATCGATGGCCTTGGTATCCACTCTTTGGATGTGCCTATACTCCTATTCCAGGTAAGGTGTCCATTCTAAACAATTCTTTGTCTTCATAAAATTGAGTTAGTCTTTCCAAGAGATCATCCACTTGCAAAATGATAAAGGTTGGGTCTGATCTATATGCTTGATATTCTAAGGAGAATAACTTATCCTTCTTGAATCACTTTTGAAACAATGCTTTTTACAAAAGGAATGGTTCATTTCTTAGACTTGTATGGACACTTCTCTTTTCAAAACCTTTTTTCACATTAAATTGGATTCTATTGGTGGGTTTGCAGAGAAACCAAAGACCCAAATATAAGAATACATTGGTATTTCAAACTAGTATAACTTTCTTCATGAAAAATATCATGCTTGTCTCAAACCTCAAAATGTTGTCCACATCCACACCCCAAACCTACTCACACAAATGTAACACATCATCTTCCACCTTCCTATATTGTCTTCATGTATGTTGTCTCCACATCACATGATAGTGTGATGGTTTGGGAAAACTCTAGTTTTTTTTAAACCATCTATGTGCATTTTAAAAGGATGACTTAACATTTCATCAAGCATTCTATCAAGCATTCTATCAAGAATTTATACCAAGCATTTCATCAAACAATTAGCATGCACACTCAAGATATAGGAGAAATAAGTCAAACCATTTCCTCCGGCCGTGTGCCCTCCTTTGGTGAAAAACTGTGTGCCCTCCTCTGGTGTAAATTTGTGTGCCCTATCCTCCTCCTGTGTGCCCTCCTCCTGTGCACCTCTCCCTCCTTATCCTCCTTCTCCCATCCTCCTCTCCCTTCCACTTTGCATGCAAATCTGTGTGCCCTAGCCTCTCCAATTTGTGTGCATGATCCTCTCCAATATACCTCTCCAATCCGTGTGTCCTAGCCTCTCAAATCTGTGCGTGCTCCTCTCCTCTCCAATCTGTGTGCTCCTGTGTAGTGGTGAGTGTGAGCTCCAAATCTGGGTGCGAGTGTAGTGGTGAGTGATTTTGGTTTGGTTTTTTTTGTATGTTGTTTTGTTTTCATTTTTTTTTATCATTATTTTTATATATAATATAATTTATATATTATACAATATATATAATTTATAAATTATATATTTTAATTTATATAATTTATACATTATATATATTATATATATAATATAATATAATATATATATAATATATATTATATAATATATATAATATAATATAAATATATATATATATATATATAATATTATATATAATCCCTAACTCATATCCCCCGAGACTAATAATCCCTAACTCATAGCCCCCGATATATAGTCATGGATACATCCTTGTCACCTGACTGAGAGCGAGGGGCATTAGGATGGATAATATAGAGATACCCCAATTGGGAATAAATAATATTGTACAATTGTTACCTTTGGATGGCTTCATCCTCATTTCTAGGCATAGTCATGGATACATCCTTGGTGATGAGGGGAAGAAGGCTGGATTCCAGGAACTACTCTATAACCCCCAATCACTATCAACTTGAACATGGTATACCCTTTGATCCCTATGAATCCTGAAACAATCGCCCCCAATGAACATAGTGTGACCTCAAACACACTAAAAGATGAATACATTATGGTTCTAAATATAGTAACATCATAATAGATTGACCCTTCTAATACACTATGACTCTTAACCCCTATAACCCTTGATCTCTTAATTCACCCTTTTTATTTATTTCAAATTATTATTATGATGCATTTAGAAAAGTATGAGGTTAATTAATATGTCATTTATGGTCAACAATATATTTGGCATTAAA
>JASDQU010013243.1:55143-65651 GCA_032191745.1 Picea mariana
GCTCTCAACATCATAATTACACAACCCTCCGTTGGCAATAAAAAATTGCATGCGGGTACAAAATCTTTTCCTTACCTTTTCCAACCTAGTTGATCTAGAACCAATAGATCTAGTACAACATGTCTCACTTTCAACCTCTCTTAGTATATATTGATCATCACTCGAGGAAGATAGATCCGACAAATACCTATTTGGTGGTACCTACACTCGTTAAAACTAGAAGATAAGTTATCGTGCCAATATACGTTTTTGGTACCAACACAGTTGCATTTAGTTGCATAAAGTTGAAATTGCCACACTTATTTGTCATATAGTTGCATATAGTTGCATAAGTCGCATAAGTCGCATATAGTTGCATAGTTGCATAAGTTGCATTGTTGCATAAAGTTGCATGTTGCATAAAGTTGCGTAAAGTTGCATAAGTTGCATGTTGCATAGTTTCATATAGTTGCATATGAAATTGTTGCAATATAGTTGCATAAGTTTCATATAGTTGCACACGGTTAAGAACATGTGTTTCTTCCTAAGAGGTCACACATTCAGATCCAAAGGGGAGTAGGGTATGTATACCTCCGTACACTTTAGTGGTGAAATTTGAACAATCAATGAGGAACAATAATTGGGTTATAGGTCTAAAGGATTGTTTCAACTATTGTGGAAATTCTAAGCATGGTTTCTCTCCAACCATCCTATATTGGAAAGACAATGCAAAACATTTTCTTGCATGAGACCCCTCTCTCTTCCTTGGGATATGACACATATGAGACTTTTACTTAGACCAACCCAAAAGTCAAAGATTGATGGGAACGTTGTAAGGATACATAGGCAAGAAAAGATAGTACCCCAAGGACAATGATAAGGCTAAATCAACCAAAAATCCCCTTTCCTCTTCCCCTATTGTGGTATCATAGTCCCCTCATTTCTCCCTCAAGAAATAATTAGGGTGGATTTATATTATTGTGTGTTTCCCTTTTTACAAAACCATGAACTTCTTATAAGAAATATACCCACCACATTGTAAAGCTAGCCCACAACTTGGACTCTTATGCATTCACTAGTAGGGACTTGACCTTGAGCTCCACACTTGGAATATTCACAATGCATCTCACATATTTACAACATGGGATCGTTATATCTCAGACCACATGGCTTGATTCTTGTTTCATAAACTATATTAAAAAAATCATACATGATTTATTATATTACAATTAAGGGGTCAAAACTAGGATATTACAAAAGGGAATTCAAGTAGTGCATTCAAGCATATGCCATTGACATTATGATGTGTTTAGCAAAGCGATGTCATATAACACAAGGGGCTTGCAATTTTCCATCCAAGGATTGAGCGATTTTTTCTCTGAGAAGCTCCATGGTAAGTGTTGTGGGATTGGTATATTGGAAAGGTGATGTGATAGAAATATTAATCTTGAGCATCCAAGTATTGTTGCATGTCTCATATATGCTTACTGGCATTGTTCCTTATCACTAAAGACATCGATAAAAATTTGAAGCAAGATGAGTTATTTGATGACATTTTATGTATAAGTGTATTTAGTGTATGAGGCGACCTTTACCATAAAACAATAGTTAATTTGTCAATTTTAGGAAAACAATATAACATGGATAAAATTTACTCACGATTTTCATCCATGTTATATTGAAAAGAATATAACATGGATGAAAATCGTGAGTAAATTTGTCAATTTTAGGAAAACAATGTTCTATGTGAGCGCAAAACTTTAGCCTTTCTGGCTAAATTGAATATGTGAATGTCGAAAGAGGCTAGATTAATGTTTTTGATGCATATGATCAAAATGCAATAGATATAATTTAATTATTAGGCCCTTTGGTACAAAAACATTTTTTTGTGTTAAATAGGGCATTTGACCACTCACCAAAAACCTTATCATATACTCTACGGATTAAGGAAAAGAAATATTTCTCTTTGATTTCATTTACCCTTAATTTTCATGTAGTAGTAATTATATTTTTTTTCTTAATGACAATTTTATGCATAAAGTGATAGCCTTTCAACCACTCATTACCTTTAATGCCATGAAGGCTCAATAATCCTTGAAGGTCAGGTCTTTAAGGGAAATGGAATCTTCAAATTTGATCACTAGAAATTAGTGCTAAGGCTTGTGTTGATCTTTAATAGAAATTGTTGAAATTAATGATCCCTAACCAATCTCCAAAATGTCATATGTTTATTGGATATTTTGTGGCAAAACTTGCATAAATATTGAAAGTATGAGGTGATTAACTTGTCATTAACAATGTGGGATGATCTACAATTAAGGGATTTTCCTCAAAATTGAAACATCTCAAGGATTAATAAAGCTATGCATGTCTATCCTCATACTCTACAAGACTTCTCAATCCATCTGAATATGTACCTTTGTCATTTTATACTACATGTTCTGCTTTAGCACTTGATAAGGAAAATGGTGGGTTACTTCTTCTCCATGAGACAATTCCACGAGCCTACTTGAAGCAATATATAGATGTTGATTTGAACTCAACAACATCTTCTTCCCAATCTACATCACTATATCCAAACAATTTCATTGCATCTAACATTCTCTCACAGATGTTGATGCCCATGTTCCTTTCAGAAATGTGAAAATCCTTTTAATTGTTTCCCAATGTTGCAACCCATATCTTGTGACAATTTTTGAGCAATTTCCATTTTAGTCTTCACATTTTATAAATCACCCATCCTTAATATCTAAAGGATATGTTCAATGTATCTCCTTTGACTCAAATGAAACTTCCTATTTCTCAAATCTCTTACTAATTGAATAACCAAGTAGGATTAATGGATCTCTCCATGATCCAACATGTCAAATTCTACAACAGTTTTGATTTGAAAGAATTTAACAAAGATAACTCCTTGCGCATACAAATGCATAATCTATGGAGAATGCTAAAATGATAAAAGACTTGACATTATGCTTGACATAAATATTTAGATATTTAGTATAATGTTGGAAACCCTCATTCACTAAATGTGCATCAATGTGTCAATATCATGCCCTATAGGATTTCTTAAGTCTATGCAATTACTTTTGCAACATTCACACCATATGCTTGTTTCCTTGTTGTACATAACCCTCAAGATGTTCCATACATATATCTTCCTACAACATATCATTAATGAATGTTGTCTCAACATCATGTTGATGGATATGCATATGCATCATTATTGCAATTGCTGAGATTTCTATAATGGATGCCATCTTCACTATTGGTATAAAATTCTTTGGGTTGTCTATGCCCTAAATTTGTGTGTACACTATCACCATCAATTGAGCTTTGTATTTCTCAACTGCATCACTTGACTTGTTTTGTTTGAAAACCCACTTAGTACTAGTTTCTTTCTTGCCTATTGGTAGAGGAACACGTGCCCAAGTTTGATTCTTCACTAATGCCTCATACTTTTCATCCATAGCTTGTTTCCATTCTACCATGTTTTGGCCTTTAAGCACAATTTTTATTGTTTGGGGTTCAAGCACTTCAACAGTCCTTGCATAAATCCATAGTGTCTCTAATAGTTTTTGGATTCTTGTTGATATTCTTAGTGTCGACAATTATTTGTTAGGGTTTTTTCACTTCTACACTCTCCCAAAATGAAGGATTATATTCATTTGAAGTTCCCTCGGTATATTCCTCAATTATCTCCATTGAGGGGACATCCAAAAGCTTAATGCTTCTCCTACCTTTGTAGTCGCTATCGAGATGCTTCACTAACACTGCAACTTCATAAAAAATCATCTCAACTTATAATCATTGAATGTTCTATTGGGCTATACAATCTATAAATAGTTGCATTTGAACCATAGCCAACCATAATACATTTTGTGCTCCTATCATCCATTTTTTTTCACCTCTATCTATAATGTATGCATATAATGAAAAACCAAAAGTTCTCAAATTATAACCATTTGTCTTCCTTCGATGCCATGCTCCAAACAATGACTTCAACAATTCTTTGGTAGTAACCTATTGTAGGCATAGGTTGTGGTTTCCATGCTTTTCTCTAGATTGTATTTGTTAGTATGAAACTTTTAAGCATACACCTTGCATACACCATACACTATGAAGTGTAGAAACCATACACTTCATAGTGTATGGTTTCTACACTTCATATTGATCATACACATATCCCATCACATATTGGTGTGTAGAGTATTTCATGGTGCATTTCCCATACACAACCTACACTAGGAAAACACTTAGGTCCTCTTAGTGATGGATCATAGTGTGTTGAAACCCTTCATTTTGAGTCCTTTACCTTAGTCTAGATGTGTGATTATGTATTTCCATGTGATTTCTAGTGCCATCATCCATTAGGGCTCACTCTTCAATGCATAAAATAAAACCAATTGTTCATCATCCAAAATTTGATTTATACATATGAGAGAGTTAGCATAGAAGATATAAACTATTAATTGTTTGGAACCGATGTTGGCATGAAATATGGTCCAATGTATATCTAAATTACGATATACAATATGAAGCATTACTGCATGAATTCAATAGTGAACCCAACAATGTTGTGATACAAGAACTCATTTGTAAACAAGAAATGCGTGTGAACTAACTCAATCACATTCAGTGGCATAATTAGAGCTTGTGCATTAGAAGGGTCAACTAAATTTGACACAAAAAATTGATGTATGACTAAAATATCTATCATAGAGGAACAAATCTATACATCTTGAGTTAGCTTCTACAAATGAACATAGTGTATCAGTTTCTAACTATCAATGGAAAATTCCTTCATAGGCCCACGTGATCGATTAAGAATTCATTGGAGTAGTAACTACTATTAGATGGTGTTGTTGATTGTCAACTCTAGGATGTGGTAGTATTAATTTATTTTAGCTGAGGTAACCAAGAAATTTTCTACATTCTCAACTCTTAACATATCCAAACACGATTGTTGAAGCTCATTTGATTTTGACATGAGGCTAGAAACAGGTTGAATCAATTATGTTGGGTTCTAAATTTGGCTAAGTATGAAGACTTGAATCTTCAACTACATTCTTGATTAAGGATAATCTCAATATTTTTTTCAAAGTGGGAAGTTGTTTGAGAAGTAAGGGAGAAACTATGAAATGTGATCCTTTTGTCATTGTGTCTCTAGGAAAAGTCTCTTGATGCAAATGGAAATGGAAAAACGAGGGGAAATATAATGTCACTAATACCACTCTCTTCCATTTTTTAGCTACTCGATTAGTGATTGTTTTAAGCATGTGTTCAACCAAAGGTTAGAAGTTCTCTAGTTCAAACATAGGGTTCAAAACTTCCAAATGGTTCATATATGCAAAAATATAGTCATCCCCATTCTCTACAACAATACATGTCACAAGTTCTCTACTAAGTCTTTCTTATTCTCTACTAACTCTCTTTTTAGAGTCAAAGTTATGTCCCAAAGTGCCTCGTCGATATCATTATGTCATAATGCTTCCAAGAGTGTTGTTTGGGACCCTTCCAAGCTATTTTTTGAAGGTCACATTTTCTACTTTTAATTTCCCATAGGTGTCTACCATGTATATAATGTCACTAAAGTGCATTTCCAAAGGAAATATATATAATCTCTCTAATTCATACAAGGAGTTATTTATCAAAATATCTTTGAGCAATTCATTACCTACTATATCTCAAACAATCCAAAATCATATTGTATCTATGTTGAATTTTCTTCAAAGTTGGATGAGAAGAGGAGGAACCTTTATTGTGTAGTCTAGTGGTTCTAGTATTAGGTAGTACCGATGCAATTAGAGCTATCTCAAGTACAAGCATGGTTCCTTTCTCTTTTGGTTGTTTCTACAATGAGGTGTTAGGGCCAACCTCACTAGTCTAGTGTTGCATCCATGGACCATTAGGCATAGCAATGGGTTTTGGGACATCTCTCGGCAAGGAAGGAAAGAGAACGGGATCAAAAAGGAAGGTGGTAAATGGAGATGTGGAAAAGAGGGGATCCTAGGTAGCTTCAGGTTGGAAATAAAAAATTAGTGTGAGGGTAAGGGAGGTTAGGGTTTTGGGTAGCTTACTCAAAAGTTCCAAGAGGGTCATGTAGGGTATTAGTAAAACTAGTTTGGGTTTGAAAGGGATGTCTAATCTCTTGTCTGATATTCATTGTCTTGGTTGTTGGAGGAACAAATATTTTGGGTTTCTTCTCAATGATTAGAGTTGGGGAAGGGGTTTTGTCATTGTCATATTGTATGTGTATGGTGAATTGAATTTATAGGGGCTTTTTGGGAATAGTGGAGAGTAGGTGGGAGATGTGTCTTCCAAGGAGTAGAGAGGGTATCACAATGTGCAAAGAAGGAAGGAGAAATTTCATGGAAAGAGTTGCTTCACATCCATACATGATTTGATGACATTGTTTCCCTCCTCTGATGCAAAACCGTGTGCCCTCCTCTGGTGCAAATCTGTGTGCCCTCCTCTCATGCACGTGTGCCCTCTTCTGGTGCAAATCCGTGTGCCCACCTCTCGTGTGCCCTCCTCCCGTGTGCCTCTCCCTCCTTCTCCCGTCCTCCTCTCCCTTCCACTCTGCGTGTGTGCTCCTCTCCTCTCCAATTTGCATGCGATAGTGTAGTGGTGAGTGCGAGCTCCAAATATGAGCGCGAGTGTAGTGGTGAGTGTGTTTTTGGTTTTTATTTTTATTTTTTATATATAATATAATTTATATATTATACAATATATACAATTTATAAATTATATATATATATATATAATCCCTAACTGATAGCCCCCGAGACTAATAATCCCTTAATCATAGCCCCTGAGACTAATAATACCTAACTCATAGCCCCCGATACATAAAATACCTAACTCATAGCCCCCGAGATATATTCATGGATACATCCTTGTCACCTAAATGAGAGCGAGGGGCATTAGGAAGGATAATATAGAGATACCCCAATTGGGAATAAATAATATTGTACAATTGTTCCTTTTGGATGGCTTCATCCTCATTTCTAGGCATAGTCATGGATACATCCTTGGTGATGAGGGGAAGAAGGGATTCACAAGTCACTGTTGCTCGTGTCTAGTTCTAGTACAATTTCCTTGTAAAATTTGTATAAGATATTTGGAGAATGATAATTTTGAAGGTGTTAGACCTATTCCTACACACCATGGCGAGATTACCTCTCATTGGCAGTCTGTGTATTGATCCCTTTTAGTTTTGGGTTGTTATTTTTTCCAATTGCACGCACCTTTCAATCTAGTCAAAGTTCAATTAATCTCTCTTGTTACTATAGGGTTATAAAGCCTCATGATCCCAATGACGTCATGCCTCCAACCTTCTAATATAATGATCGTTGCGTGACAACTATCATGAAGGGTGATGACTAAGACTAGGGACAACTTTCGATGACTCCACTAAATTAGGGTTTATGGTTCTAAGGATTATGCTCACTTGATTGCACTTTTTTCTTATGTTTCCAAGAGATACTTGTAGTTGGAAATGATAGGAAGAGAAGTTATTAGCCTCCTAATTTTGGTTGGGCTCGGACTTGCTTGCCATACTTGGTATTCTGTGTATTATGTTACATGTGCAGGTGCAAAGACTTAGAGCTTGGATCAGGTGCCATGAAAAATCCATTTATACCTTTTTGCCAAAATGCCAAGAATACCTAACCTTATTTGTCTTTGTGTCCAGGTACTATCTCGAGGAGTAGGCACTTGGAACTAGAACTTGGATTTCAGGATAAGTTCTTTAAGTCAAGTCAACTTTTACCATGCCCAAAACCGAGATCCAACTTAGCTTAAAATGCAAAATTTGGCTCAAAAAACCAAACCTTTTATGAGAAAACCTGACTTTCCAAATGGAGAATGGAAAAGTTTGTGGGAAAATTGACCATGGATACATTTAATGAGCAGATTTGGGCATTTTGCAAATCAGGTTGTGTGAAGGATGGGTTGATGTTGATGAAAGAGATGGAGGAGAATATGCTTCTCTCAATATTAACCAGTTTTAAAAAATTCAGAAGCAGTAGTCAATCTACATATCTTTGGGCACGAATCCTGAGAAATTATCTGACTTTGAAAACCAATTGTATGGAGAAAAGTATGGAACTTATTCAGACTGATCAATGGGAGATGGACAACTGGAATTTGGATCAGGGGCATTACCCCCGAACCCCCTGAAAATGGGGGGTGGCGATGATGAGTCAAATTTCAACTATGCTATAAACCTCCTTTTTCATGAGCTTCTCTTGGTTTCGAGAATATTTCATTCTCTACTAAAAAGGGGCAACCACGTGAAGGTGGAAGCTCTAATTATGCTGCCCCCCCCCCCCTGCATCACTCTCAATTTCCCCATACCCAATTTGAAATAATAAAGAACATGTAAAATATTATATTATACAAAATAAAAACATATAAAGATCATCATATAAAACACATACCTCTATATATCATTCATCTTCTTCTTCATCAAACTCAACATCATCAATATCACCTTCATCATGAACATTGTCATTTCCCTAATACCCAATCTATCTAGATTCAAAAACTATAATTAGAAACGAAACTAAGATTACATGAAAGAAAAAAAACATAAGAGATTTATAGTACAAATCACTCACCACATGTAGGAATATCATTGATCTTCTTCTTTATCCAACTCATCATATTCTATATCATCATCTAGTATTTTAGAATCATCATCTAATGGATTGGCCATATCAACATCATCATCAGTACTGTCATAATTTTTTATCATATCATCATCAGATATAGCGTCATCAAGAACATTATCATATACATCATATGGTCGATCAAATTCTTCGACTTCATCATCTAACGATACATGGTCTACCTCCTCATGTTCCTCTGTATCACCTTCTAGTTCTTGAATATCATCTTCTTCTGGTACATTATACTTTATAGGCCTTCCTCTTGGATCATATCTAACAACAAACGACCAACCTAGTTTACCGAGAAGCTCACAATAGAATACTTGCTCACATTGGCTGGGAAGAACATAACTTTCTAGACCCGACTCAAATGTCCTTGTATTAACCATGGTAAAACCATTGGCATTCTGAATAACAATTCTTTCAGGATCACGTTCATTTATCCGTAAATGATACCATTTGACCTCAAACAAAATTATCTTGAAGGATTTGAAGTCACACTCGATTATATTATCCAAATATCCATACTATCTATTTTTTGTTAGTCTTGGATGTTTGTCACTTCTAGAAGAAACATTAGTGACTTGAAATACTACAGTTATCCCTAAATCTGTGGTTTTCTTCATGTCATCCACCCTTTTGACACGAAATTTTCGACCATTATACCACATAGCTTTATGGTGCTTCAACTGCAATATTCCCGACAAGTACAAAATAAATTAATAATTAATAAATGTATTTAAACTTAATAAATATTAAAAAATAATACATGAACATTTTGTATAATAACAGAAAGTGCAAGTAAAATTTTATATGCTTACATGTTTATCTTTTAAACCATATGCTAAATCAATCTCCCTCTATGTAAGATTGTGATCTTCATTACGATGAGCTCTTTTAATTAATGTAGCCACCCCTTCCCATGATAACCTACCAACATGTTGTTCACATTGTTCTATCCATAGCTTCATCCAATCAAGATTGTTAACAATGTATAAATGTAGTGCATCCCACACTCGACCAGCTGCAATAAAAAAAATATAAATTAGTAAGAATAATGAATTTATATAATTGATGGAGGTATAATATAAATTGAAGAAATACAATATAGATAAAAATCAAATAATATAATACCTTTCACTTTCCTCATTTTACCATTCCTGACCAAGACCTCCACTTCAGATATTTTGACATTATTGACACCCCAAATGCAATGCATATTAATTTTCCTCCACAAATCAGGAAGATAATCACTAATATACACTAACGTTTAATATACCATATACCCCTCCACATAGAACCCTCGGGATGTTCTCTTTGTCTAACTAAAGCCTTTAATGACTTCAAGTGTCTCTCCACCATCCACATTGACCTTGTGTGTACAGGTCCACACAATTCAATCTCCTCAACCTAGTGTATGAGGTAGTGTTCTTGCACATTGAAAAATGTTGGAGGTAGATACTTTTTCATTGCAAACATTAAACGAGGAATTTCTCTCTTCCAATATTTTATATCTTCCTTACGGATTTCTTTAGATGACAACCACATACAAATGTTACGAGAACAAAATAGGTTTCAATAAATACAATGTTGTATACATGAATATTACAAGTAAAACACATGTCATCAACAACTTCTACACCATTTTTATTACATATAAATAATAATATGTAATTCATCTTTCATATATAACTTGTTTTATGATGTTGTCAAAGCTGTCAGGAAAAGATATAGGTAGCACATACTGTAACAAAACAATGGCACATTAATAAATTTCCGATTTCATATTAACAATATATTTACAAAATTTAAAAATATTACATCGATTCGTACCAATACATAATAAATATATGA
>JASDQU010013243.1:73261-95633 GCA_032191745.1 Picea mariana
TATTTAAAGGAAATTACATGCAACGGGTGCTTCGTAAATAACGAAGCAACTCACAGTCTAACTGTTGATGAAAACAAGAAAGCAAACTAATCTGCAGTTAACTAAACAATCACGCCAAAATCGCGGAGCTAATCGTGTGCAGAAAATCGCGCAACTTCAACTTATTCGTCTAACAATATTCACTTGCTTCTGCAAAATACAGGATTCTTCTAAAAAATCCAAGCATCCATGAACAGCATCAAGACTTCCACTTCCAACCGTCCACGACAAGGAGAAAACCATATCGGATGTTGAAAGGGATATCAATAGTTAGCATCATGAAGAAGAGAAGAGTTTTAATTTATAAACAACTAGTGAATGAATGCACTGAGCAACTTTTTGAAATCAATTAAAAAGCATGTTAAAGATTTGATTGCAAGAATACGTTCGAGTGAAGTGAAGTTCTACATTATACCTTATTTGGTATGTATGCAATATATTTTCTTAATTTTTGGAATTGCTAAACTTAACATTCTCCCTGCATTCCTTGCTTTTAGCGTGAGAATCTGGTACGGTCCAAAAGTTGTTGCTAAATTTGACATTCTCTGCGTTCCTGCATTCCTTCATTATTATGTTTCTAAACGTAACATTATCTGAGTTCCTGGCTTTTAGCGTGGGAATCTGGTACGGTCCAAAAGTTGCTGCTAAACTTGACATCCTCTGCATTCCTGCGTTCCTTGCGTTCAGCGTGGAAATCTGGTACGGTCCAAAAGTAATTGCTAGACTAAACAGTCTCTGCGTTCCTGCGTTCCTTGCTTTTAGTGTGGGGATATGGTACAGTCCAAAAGTTGTTGCTAAACTTAACATTCTCTGCGTTCCTGTGTTCCTTCATTAACAAAAGTACAGGAACACGTTTGTTTGTTTGCCAATGGGTTGCCATTGGTTTGTCATTAGCTTGCCTGAATAAGAATTGTAAAAACAGGAAATAAAGACGTGACAATACCTTATAATTCTTTGAAATTGTAGAAACGCTGGACACAAATTTTGCATTGCAGTTATAAAGTGCCATTGTGCTTTCTCATCATTAAATATTAAATATGATTGGATGTTAATTTTGCACTAGGAACTATAGTTGACTATAGTAATGAGTTGTTCTTTGATTCTGTATTAGTTTCTCATTGATTTTATATTTGTATGTATAGGCAATGTATAATATAGGAAATTAATATATGTGATTTTTTTATATAATAAAAAATATATTTCTCTGAAATTTAATTGGTTAATATCTTTGATGTTTTATTGCAGGTTTCAAGTATTTGTAAAACTGCTCCACACGAGCAGCTTTGTCAGGGGCCTCCTCTGTCAGAGAATGAAGCTTGACTTAAAGATCTCTTGTCTCAGGCGCAATCTCCTCTCACCATCTGGTCTTCTAGTCTCTGCTACTCCCGTCAGGACCAATATCGTCGGGTTAACCGCTTTACTCCGTTCGAACTATGAACCCCACCACCCGAAGTCCATCGGGCTGTTGCAATTTTATGTGAACCCTATAGCCGGTTTTCAACGAATCTCTGCAGCTACCACTGCCCTTTCGCGACCTCCTTGCCTTAGCGGGACTTACTACCACTGCTCGGCAGACGCTTTACACCAAACTACCAACGAACCTTATTATCTGGATGAGCGAACTCTATCAGACGGTACCAAGGAACAACGGTTGTAGATATAGACAAATAAATGAGATCACAATGTGCGCATAATAGAGAGACAATAAATAAGCTTCAGAGATTTAAACACATGTGGAAGACTTTGATATTATATTCATCAGAGCAAATAATTCGGGTATTACAATATGTGCCAGATGCACAGATAACAGACTCAGAGCAGGATGCTCTTCGCTCACACTTACAAACTTACAGACAGAAGACACGAAGCTTCAGACAGAAGGGAAGCTTAGAGACTCAGACTGACTCACAACACACACAACTCGGGAATGCCGATAATGAACTCCTCCCCTTTCTTTATACAAATCCAGGGAGAAAGAGTCATCATGAAGCCAAGACCCGAATAGACAAGTGGTCCTACATGTCTACCACTCAATCTTACTTTTGGGATTCGGCAGATGTATTCACGCAGGAATCTCTGACCAAATCATTATTTTTATTTCATATCCACCAAAAGTAATCGGGAACAGTAGATCTGACGGGGTGATCGTGCAAGATTCCCCGACCAGAGTACAATCATATATGACACAAAGTAAAATATCACATGATAAACAGTAGAGCATCTTGGAAATGTGGGTCAATCCGCACCAAAAGTCGAAGAAGTGCTCCGAGTTTCCAAGATTCTCTTTATTTGACATGACAACACTACATATTTGAAATGACTATATTATACAAAGTGGAGTTTGATGACGGCAACCCACGGAAATCGAATGGCACCACTGTCGGCCATTTAGACATGAATTATTACACAGTGTTTCAATCATTTTCAATGAAGTTGGAAAATCTTTCAGGATAATGTAGCGTATCCCAAATCTTAGTGTAGATTTTTCGTGCTAAGAAAGGTACTCCATTTAATATTTGGAGAATAGTTTTGGATTTGATTCCCCATTGGAAATGATTTAGGATGAACATCCGTAAGATTTCTCCATCATTTGGTCCTTGGAAGAAAAGATCTCAAACATCAAAAAGAGGGGCAAAGGATCTTAATATGTAAGGATCTATTGCTCCTCTATTAAGGCCAAAATCTTTCCACCAATCAGCAATCCAAACAGGTGGCCTGCTTGCAGTTGCAGAATTAACACTTCCAAATTTAACCATGATTATAATATCTTCTTGTTGAGCAAATTGCCACCACAAATTTCTATAATCCTGATAATTGAAGCTTGTTTCTGGAAAAATAATATCAGGATTCCTTTCAGGCCATTGAGATAATAATCTGGGTCTATCTAAACAGAAATATTGTTGATTATTTCCTTCATTGTTTCTTATATCCCAGATTAGTGTGACATCATGGAAAAGCTCTGTTAAAGCATGTTGAGCTTGAGATGCTTTTTCATTGACTTGAGTAACTATGGGAGCCAAAATATTTGATGTTCTTCTTCCTCTGACTTCAGGAACCAGACTTGAATATGGAACTTGGGTTGTTTGTGAAAGAATTTTTGTGCTTCTTAGTTCCCATCGAGGTACCCAAGCTTCTGTATAAGATTCCCAACTTAAAGAGTCAGGAGTATCTATCACCTATTCCAGTCCTTCTCTTAGCTGCACAGAGATTATTAAGCACAGATTCTGCAAATGTTCTCTACTTAAGAAATCTGGAATGGAATTATTTGTCCCTTTAATATGCTCTATAGAAAAATCAAAATTGCTGAAAAGGGCTTGCCATCTTGCAAATTTTGAATCTCCGGGATTTTTTAGTTCTTTATTAAGGACCTTATTCATAGCAGCAACATCAGTCCTTAAGAGAAACTTTTTATAAATCAAATAGATTTCAAATTTATGTATGGCATTTAAAGCAGCTTTAATTTCTTTGTCTAAAGCAGAATAATTCTTTTCAGCTGCTTGCCATAATCCAGAGGGAAATTGAATAACCTCTTCTTTTCCTTTATCTCTGATTTGTTTTAATACTGCTCCCCAGCCAATGTTACTAGCATCAGTTTCTACTATCTTTGGGAGATTATCATTAGAGATATGTAGAATTGGAAGATTCTTGACTTTATCTTTGATATTCCTCACAGCCTGAGTATGTGATTCTGTCCAAGGACTTGGCTCTTTCTTCAATCTATCATTAAGAAGTTTTCTATCTTGTGCACATTTTTTGTAAAAATGGCTTCTATAATTTAAACTTCCTAAGAACCTTTGAAGCTGTGTTTTATCAAGAATCTTATCTGCAAATTTATCTGCAAATTCAACATCATGAGTTTGCAGAGTAATCTAGCCATTATCAATAGTGTGACCAAGAAACTTAATCTGAGTCTGAAAAAGTTCAATCTTTTTCTTTGATATAACTAGGCCAGCTTGCTTGATAACCTGTAGAAGTTTCGTTAGATGCTTAAAATGCTAATCTATGGATGAAGAGAAGACAAGAATATCATCTATATACACAATAAACCAATCACACTGATACCATTTGTAAGCCAAAATCTGTTCGTGTGGAGCTCTGATACCATTTGTAAAACTGCTCCACATGAACAGCCTTGTCAGGGGCCTCCTCTATCAGAGAATGAAGCTTGACTTAAAGATCTCTTGTCTCATGCAAAATCTACTCTCACCATCTGGTTTTCTAGTCTCTTCTACTCCCGTCAGGACCAATATCGTCGGGTTAACTGCTTTACTCCGTCCGAACTATGAACCCCACCACCCGAAGTCCATCGGGTTGTTGCAGTTTTATGTGAACCCTATAGCCGGTTTTCAGTGAATCTCTGCATCTACCACTGCCCTTTCGCGGCCTCCTTGCCTTAGCGGGACTTACTACCACTGCTTGGCAGACGCTTTACACCAAACTACCAACGAACCTTATTATCTGGACGCGCGAACTCTATCAGACGGTACCAAGGAACAACAGTTGCAGATATAGGCAAATAAATGAGATCACAATGTGCGCATAATAGAGAGACAATAAATAAGCTTCAGAGATTTAAACACATGCGGAAGACTTTGATATTATATTCATCAGAGCAAATAATTCGTGTATTACAATATGTGCCAGATGCACAGATAACAGACTCAGAGCAGGATGCTCTTCGCTCACACTTACAGACTTACAGACAGAAAGACACGAAGCTTCAGACAGAAGAAAAGCTTAGAGACTTAGACTGACTCATAACACACACAACTCGGGAATGCCGATAATGAACTCCTCTCCTTTCTTTATACAAATTCGGGGAGAAAGAGTCATCATGAAGCCAAGACCTGAATAGACAAGTGGTCCTACATGTCTACCACTCAATCTTACTTTTGGGATTCAGCAGATGTATTCACGCAGGAATCTCTGACCAAATCATTATTTTTATTTCATATCCACCGAAAGTAATCGGGAACAGTAGATATGACGAGGTGATTGTGCAAGATTCCCCGATCAGA
This sequence comes from Picea mariana, assembly GCA_032191745.1. Lineage (NCBI taxonomy): Eukaryota > Viridiplantae > Streptophyta > Pinopsida > Pinales > Pinaceae > Picea > Picea mariana. Next base: position 78,319 of record JASDQU010013243.1, read on the forward strand.
GTACAATCATATATGACACAAAGTAAAATATCACATGATAAACAGTAGAACATCTTGGAAATGTGGGTCAATCCGCACCAAAAGTCGGAGAAGTGCTCCGAGTTTCCAAGATTCTCTTTATTTGACACGACAACACTACATATTTGAAATGACTATATTATACAAAGTGGAGTTTGATGACGACAACCCACGGAAACCGAATGGCACCACTGTCGGCCATTTAGACATGAATTATTACAAAGTGAAATTTTTTGTGTAAACCCACGGAAACCATTATTCTAATGGATGATCATTAAAATGTCTAAAATTATAAGGATCCCAATGCTGAGTGTATATTTCTCGGTATAGTTTAGGATCTTCATTACTTTCTTCTTCTTGATGGAGTATAAACTTGGTTCAAATCACCCATGGATGTCTCTCCCTTATAATCAACATCTTGTATTCTTCTTCTGAGAATAAATCTTTAATTGTATCCAATCTCCTGTTTGGAAAAAGAAATCCTCTGGCAATCTCAGATACTCGAGAATGAATATTTACTGGATTTAAACCAAATTTAGTCCACCATTCCATCAACCATTCTGGTTCAGGGCCAAAAATGAAAGTAACTGCAAACTTTATCATACATTAGTAATATTTATACTTGTCTGTCCAAAGGCAAACATTAAACCACATTTCTTTGTATTGATGATAAGTTATATTAAATAATTTTTCTTCTGGATCTCTATTTGGCCAATCTTGAATGCTTCTCATTCTGTTAATTTGGAAGAAATTATATGCTGAGGTTTCTTCCCATCTCTGTGTCTGGTGATCATACCATTGTCTATTAGCGGATCTAAGTCTGCTTAAGTCTCCCATTTCTATTAATTTTTCTCTGGATGCAATAGTAGCAGCCTAGTGCATTCTTCCAAGTATATGTTGACGTGGAAGTACATTTATATGAGTATTTCTTGAAAAGCCAGGTATCCCCAACTCTATTTCATCTGAAGCCCTGAATTGCCATTCTGGTATCCAATTGCTTTCAAATACTTCCCAGGGAGTATTATTATCTAAATAATGAGTAATAGGAGCATTTATTTGATCATCAAAGACTTCTACTGTCACTAAAATTTTACAATAAGCAATCTGGATATGGAATTAAGAAACAAATGGCAATTCGATCCTTTTAGGAAGATTACCACTTATACTTGGCATGGTAATAAAATATCCTGGTCTCCCATTTGTACAAATACAAGAATCATGAGGTTCTACTGTAGAAAGAAAAGGGGTACCAAGAATGCAATCTATTGGCAGTTCTGAAATCTGGTATTTCATTCCTAATGCATATTCTTCAAGTAATAGGATGCCTTTAGGAACTTCATATTTAAAAGAAGTATTTACATTTTCTAGTCCAGTCGCTGAGCTAAAACTAAGAAGCCAATATTTTGCAGGGATAATATCTTTATGCAGCAGATTCAAATCAAACCCAATATCAATGAGTGCTGTTAGAGAAAATATTTCTTGATTTATTTCTAACTGGATCTTGATATAATATTTCTGATACTTTACAGGCAAGATTTTCATACCTTTCATCCCCTGCATTTCTGCTGTTGTTTGCTCCTGGAGTACAGTCTCAAAAGGAGCATCTTCTAGTGGAGGAGGAATTGATTCTAATCTTTCTTTGATCTCCTTGATTTCTTTTCTGGCCCATGAATCAATTTTGAAACTGAATTCAGCATCTCCTTCTAGTCTTCTAACTTTTTCTTTTAATTCAGAAACTTCTTTTTTAAAAGAAAAAAATTCTTTGGCTAAGTCTGTAACAGAGGTATTCTGCAACTTTGGCTCTCTGTTAAACTTAATATATGTCTTTGTGTTTTTGTCAAAGGAAGAATCTAAGAACAAAGGCTGCCTTTTTGAAATTTCAGAAGTTTTTCCCTTTTGTTCTGCTTTGACAGTCTTGATGAAAGTTTCAAGAAGAGAATTTTTCATATCCCCTTCTGGGAGTCCCTTGATTTGGGAAAGCATTTGTGCCTCTGGATCTCCTGTATTTGAAAACATGCAAACTTTCAATTTCTCTTGAGGTTTTGGTTCTGATTCAGAATCAGAACCATCAGTGCTACTTTCACAGGAACAAAAATTTGGGTTACTACAACTGCAATACTGATTCATCACTATTTCTTTCCCTGAAGTATATTCAAATTCTGATGTGCGGCTAGAAGAAGAACATCACCCTTCTTGAAGAAGATGGACTTCTTCCTTTGCCTTAAATGGATTGTAAGGGCAAGAATTAGTATCATGATTATTTGCTCCACATTTGTTACAATGGAGCTTTAATACTAATTGTTTCTTTTCCTGGGCCTCTTTTGCTTTCTGTTATGAAAATTTCCCTTTGGTTTTTCTAGAGGCTTCATTATCTGGACAATCATGAGCATAATGTCCATGTTTTCCACAAATCCAACAGATCACTCCTTGTTTTGCTTCATGAGTATGAGTTTTGAGCCTAATATCTTTTGGCTCATAGTAATGAGTTCTAGGAACATATTTGTACCTAGTTTTGTATTTTCTGCCCTTTTCTCCCCTGATATCTTTTGGCTTCTTTTTTCTTTTTTTTGTGGGATTTGTAAGATATAAACCATACTGTTCACATATTGATTTTTGATTAGGGAGATATGAAGACTTTGACACAGAGCTTTGTACTTTCATACTAGTACATAGTCCAATCAGGGCTTTGGTTATCAGGGAATATATCTCTCCCCAGGTGTATAATTCATAGGGAAGTTTAAATACTTCCTCCATCTTTAGATATTCTACAAATTTACTTGGGAGAGCTGCCAAATAAACCTGTTTCCATAATATATTTTTACTTTCCTTGACCTCAAAGATTCTTTGTGTCCATTCTTTATGAAATTGCTCACATTCAGACATTTTTCTACATTTCATATTCATAAGAACACTCTCATGTTTATCAACAATTTCATTTTTTGTTCCACACCAGTGCTCAAGTATTAAAGTAGTAAGAGCACCAATCATATTATTTACTGCAGTGCCATCAGTGTGATATACAATATCATCTTCTTCATCTTTAAGAATTTCTGCTTCCATTTTAGTGATCATTAATGGAGAAGAAATAACTTCCCACCATTTGCTAAGAGTTCCTGTAAAACATTGAATAATAGTTTTGCATGCCTCTACTTCAGTTTTCCCTTTCATACACATAATCTTGTATGAGACATACATTCTGTCAATCATCTGTCTTATTTGTGCAATTGACAGATTATCAATGTTCCACTCCTGGAACCAATCATCAACAAATGTTTGAGTGTCTGGAAGTCTACCCTTACCAGCTAGATCAGGGGCTGATGGTCTGGTAGAATGATGTGGAAGATTCTCATAGGCTGGGTTTTTGATAGTCACCAAGAATGACGGTCTTTGGAAGGTTTTGAAGAAGACTCAGGTGTTTCTTCTTCAGGGGGAAAATGGAATGGAAACCTTTTTACAATTTCTATCTCAGAAGGCTTATGTACAGGAGATAGAATAGAGATATGGGAGCTAGGAAGGATAAAGGAGGTAGGAATGGGTTTGTCAGGTTGACTGGTTCTGTCTTTTATTTCTGTTAAAGATTTTCCCATGGTTGAAAAGGCATTTCCTAATCCTTCCATAATTTCTTCATGGTTTCTGCTAGATTCTTTGGCTCTATAAGAAATTTCCGATAAAGTAGAATCCATTTTATCTTTAACATCAATGACTTTTTCTTGTATTTGATCCACAGATCTGACTATAGTATTTGTGGATACTTGAAGATCAAGAATTTGATCTTTTCGTGCATAGTCATTGGTTATGAAAGTGTGCGTAGCCATTCCTCTTAATGCAGTATTAGTCCAATTTATTTGTTCAGAAACTGATTGGACTCTTTTATCTATTCCAGATAACTGAATGGCTTCTTCTGACAACAACAGAGGAATTGCTTTTACTTGTTTAGCATTATCTTCCAGCACAATCCATTTGAATGGTGGAAAAGTGGAATTTGATTCAACAATACTACCATCAATACTTTTCCATTTATGTTTTGGGGAAGGAGATTCAGAACTTTCTCCTACCATCTGGACTATAGGTTTTTGTTTTAATTTCCTCCATTCAAAAAAGGAAATCCAACTATCTTCTTTAGACATAAATTTTTTCCATTCTTTAGATAGCCTTAATTTTTCAGTGTTGGGAGTGGCTGTATCAAATTCTTTAGTTTCGGGATTTGTAAACAAATCCCAGTTCAACATTCTTTTGATCCATTCATCAGGAATAGATCCCTTTTGGCATCCTCTCATAACTGAATGAAATTTATGTATTTCATCTACAGAGGGTCTTTGGATATCATTGGGTAAAGGATTGGTAAATCTACAGTCAGGGATGACTGTGTCACATTGTTCAGTATATCCTAACCCATACTTAGGAGTGCTATGTGGTCTCATACCCTTATAAATGTCTTTAATCCTGGGATCTAATGATTCAATTGAGGGCATGTAATGGATCATAAGACATAAAGTATGTTCTGAAGTAGATACAGAGGACTCTACAGTGTTATGTACAGATCTAATATACTCAGAAGAATCCATAGTAGTATAAAGATCTTACTATTTCTGCACAGAAAAGCAGGGCTTTTAGTCTTATGTCTTCTCGAAAGAAGATTAGACAGGCTCCTGGCCGACTGCTCAGGCAGAAACTAGTAATCTCAAAATACTGGACTGGATCCTAAACATGACTTTATACACAGAAAACTTAGAACACAGAGTGAATAGCTATATTAGATCGGAGATATTTGTAAAACTGCTCCACACACACAACTTTGTCAGGGGCCTCCTCTGTCAGAGAATGAAGCTTGACTTAAAGATCTCTTGTCTCATGCGCAATCTCCTCTCACCATCTGGTCTTCTAGTCTCTGCTACTCCCGTCAGGACCAATATCGTCGTGTTAATTGCTTTACTCCGTCCGAACTATGAACCCCACCACCCAAAGTCCATCGGGCTGTTGCAGTTTTATGTGAACCCTATAGCTAGTTTTCAGCGAATCTCTGCAGCTACCACTGCCCTTTCGTGGCCTCCTTGCCTTAGCGGGACTTACTACCACTGCTCGACAGATGCTTTACACCAAACTACCAGCGAACCTTATTATCTGGATGAACGAACTCTATCAGACGGTACCAAGGAACAACAGTTGCAGATATAGGCAAATAAATGAGATCACAATGTGCGCATAATAGAGAGACAATAAATAAGCTTCAAAGATTTAAACACATGCGGAAGACTTTGATATTATATTCATCAGAGAAAATAATTCGGGTATTACAATATGTGCCAGATGCATAGATAATAGACTCAGAGCAGGATGCTCTTCGCTCACACTTACAGACTTACAGACAGAAAGACACGAAGCTTCAGATAGAAGGGAAGCTTAGAGACTCAGACTGACTCACAACACACACAACTCGGGAATGTCGATAATGAACTCCTCTCCTTTCTTTATACAAATTAGGGGAGAAAGAGTCATCATGAAGCCAAGACCCGAATAGACAAGTGGTCCTACATGTCTACCACTCAATCTTACTTTTGGGATTCGGCAGATGTATTCACGCAGGAATCTCTGACCAAATCATTATTTTTATTTCATATCCACCAAAAGTAATCGGGAACAGTAGATCTGACGGGGTGATCGTGCAAGATTCCCCGACCAGAGTACAATCATATATGACACAAAGTAAAATATCACATGATAAACAGTAGAGCATCTTGGAAATGTGGGTCAATCCGCACCAAAAGTCGGAGAAGTGCTCCGAGTTTCCAAGATTCTCTTTATTTGACATGACAACACTACATATTTGAAATGACTATATTATACAAAGTGGAGTTTGATGACGACAACCCACGAAAACTGAATGGCACCACTGTCGGCCATTTAGACATGAATTATTACACAGTGTTTCAATCATTTTCAATGAAGTTGGAAAATCTTTCAGGACAATGTAGCGTATCCCAAATCTTAGTGTAGATTTTTCGTGCTAAGAAAGGTACTCCATTTAATATTTGGAGAATAGTTTTGGATTTGATTCCCCATTGGAAATGATTTAGGATGAACATCCGTAAGATTTCTCCATCATTTGGTCCTTGGAAGAAAAGATCTCGAACATCAGAAAGAGGGGCAAAGGATCTTAATATGTAAGGATCTATTGCTCCTATATTAAGGCCAAAATCTTTCCACCAATCAGCAATCCAAACAGGTGGCCTGCCTGCAGTTGCATAATTAACACTTCCAAATTTAACCATGATTAAAATTTCTTCTTGTTGAGCAAATTGCCACCACAAATTTCTATAATCTTGATAATTGAAGCTTGTTTCTGGAAAAATAATATCAGGATTCCTTTCAGGCCATTGAGATAATAATCTGGGTCTATCTAAACAGAAATATTGCTGATTATTTCCTTCATTGTTTCTTATATCCCAGATTAGTGTGACATCATGGAAAAGCTCTGTTAAAGCATGTTGAGCTTGAGATGCTTTTTCATTGACTTGAGTAACTATGGGAGCCAAAATATTTGATGTTCTTCTTCCTCTGACTTCAGGAACCAGACTTGAATATGGAACTTGGGTTGTTTGAGAAAGAATTTTTGTGCTTCGTAGTTCCCATCGAGGTACCCAAGCTTCTGTATAAGATTCCCAACTTAAAGAGTCAGGAGTATCTATCACCTGTTCCAGTCCTTCTCTAAGCTGCACAGAGATTATTAAGCAAAGATTCTGCAGATGTTCTCTACTTAAGAAATCTGGAATGGAATTATTTGTCCCTTTAATATGCTCTATAGAAAAATCAAAATTGCTGAAAAGGGCCTGCCATCTTGCAAATTTTGAATCTCCGGGATTTTTTAGTTCTTTATTAAGGACCTTATTCATAGCAGCAGCATCAGTCCTTAAGAGAAACTTTTTATAAATCAAATAGATTTCAAATTTATGTATGGCATTTAAAGCAGCGTTAATTTCTTTGTCTAAAGCAGAATAATTCTTTTCAGTTGCTTGCCATAATCCAGAGGCAAATTGAATAACCTCTTCTTTTCCTTTATCTCTGATTTGTTTTAATACTGCTCCCCAACCAATGTTACTAGCATCAGTTTCTACTATCTTTGGGAGATTATCATCAGAGATATGTAGAATTGGAAGATTCTTGACTTTATCTTTGATAATCCTCATAGCCTGAGTATGTGCTTCTGTCCAAGGACTTGGCTCTTTCTTCAATCTATCATTAAGAAGTTTTCTATCTTGTGCACATTTTTTGTAAAAATGGCTTATATATTTTAAACTTCCTAAGAACCTTTGAAGCTGTGTTTTATCAAGAATCTTATCTGGAAATTTATCTGCAAATTCAACAGCATGAGTTTGCAGAATAATCTGGCCATTATCAATAGTGTGACCAAGAAACTTAATCTGAATCTGAAAAAGTTCAATCTTTTTCTTTGATATAACTAGGCCAACTTGCTTGATAACTTGCAGAAGCTTCTTTAGATGCTTAAAATGTTGATCTATGGATGAAGAGAAGACAAGAATATCATCTATATACACAATAAGTCAATCAAAGTATGGCTTGAGAGCATCACCCATTACCCCCTGGAACTTAGCTGGTGCATTCTTGAGTCCAAAAGGCATAACATTCCATTCATAATGTCTGACAGGGACATTAAAAGCAGTTTTAAATTTATCCTTCTCATTAATTGCTACTTGCCAGAATCCTGACTTCAGATCAAATTTGGAAAAAAAAATTGCTCCGGCGATTCTGGTAACAAGGCTGCTTTTATTTGGAATAGGATATGTATCATCTGCTAAGACTTTATTGAGGGGCTTATAATTTACTACTAGTCTAGGAACTCCCCTGATCTGTTCTGAATGTTTGTTTACATAAAATCCATAGCAGTTCCAAGGACTAGTAGATTTTCTAATTAGTTCTTTTTTGAGAAAACCCTCAATTTCTTCTGCACATAGCCTTTGATACTCAACATTCATTAGTATAGCTCTGCTCTTGCAAGGCTTGCCTTGATAATATTCTCTATAAGGAAGAAAAACTTCATGTTTCTTCTGTTTCCAGAAAGTAGTAGGATTTTCTGAAAAGACAGAATTAATAAATTCTTCTTTTAGTAAGAGAATTTTTTCCTGGATGACTGGTCTTTTCAATTGGTCTCTAATTCTGATTTCTGCCTGAAATTCTTTTAGCTCTCTTATTTTTTCAGTTTTCCTAAGATTTAACTGTACAACATCTGACATCCTTGGGGTAGATACAAATGGAAGCTTAATAATTTTCCCACCCGAAATTGTGATGAAGTATCCTGGTTTTTCAGGAGTCACCATGGTTGAGCCATGGGGTGAGACTGCTGCAAGAAAAGGAGTACCAAGAATACAGGCAACAGGAATGTCTGCTAAAAGAAATTTCAATTTTAGGCAGAAGTCTTGAAAACAAAGAACTGCTTCTGGAATATGAAATGCAATATCATTTGGGATGTTTCCTAATCCCACAACCATAGCCTGGGTTTTTTCCCAAAGAGATACATGAATGAAATGCTTGTTTAGCATACTCAAATCTGATCCAGTGTCAATCAATGTCTTCAGCGTGAAATGCAAATCTTGAATTTTTAATTCAACCAAGACATGGTATTTCTGATGTTTGACTTGAAGACTTTCATCATTTTCTTCTTTCTTCTGTTCTGAAGTATTTGCCATAGACCTCTTGATTTTGTTGATTTCTCTTCCTAAATCAGATATAGAAAGAGTATTAACAGGATAACAGATAGGGCTAGCTTTCTGAGGAATCAATTCCCAGGACTGGATAGCATGATTTCTTCTTTTCCATTCATAGAAGGATATATAAATATCTTCTTTCTCCATAAAATTCTTCCAATCTTGAGCTAGTCTAATCTTTTCTGTATTTGAAGTCTTTTTGGAAAATTCTCTTGCTTCTGGATGAGAAAATAAGTCCCAATTTAACATCTCTTTCATCCATTCAGTTTTGACTGAATCTTTTCTGCATCCTCTATAAAGGGACAAAAACTTCTGTATTTCAGGAGCAAATGGTCTTCTTGTATCACTGGGAATATAGGCTTCTTTTCTGAATTTTATCTCTGTACAATGGTTATCTTGGATAACCAAAACATGGGAATCATGAGGACATTGGTCCTTAGCAGTGGAGTTTGGTGGAGGTAAGTTTGTTCTAGGATTATGGTTTGAATGCTCAAATTGTACACTTTCATTTTCTGCAAATGCAGAAACAGTAGACAGGGTAATCAATTCTCCACAATCAAAACACTTTACTACAAGAACCTATGATGAGTTGTTTCAAGAACCTACAGGGTTGCTTCCCAAGAGGGGGGTTGAACATGAAATTTATTTGCAGCGGGATGCTCCTCTTCCTATTATTGGTATGTATAGGTCATAAATGATAGAGAGTGCATAGATAAAGAAACAAGTTCAAGAGTTTCTTGATAAAGGAATCATAAGGATGAGTTCCTCTTCGTGTGGATCTCTTATTGTGTTGGTTCCAAATAAAGACGGTACATGGAGGATGTGTATTGAATTTTGGGAATTGAACAAGATCACAGTAAAGAACATATATCCTCTTCCTAGAATTGATGATTTATTGGATCATTTTAAAAATGGTGTCTATTTCACTAAGCTAGATTTGAGAAGTGGTTACCATCCAATTAGAATTGCAGAAATTGATGTCTGGAAAACTGCTTTCAAGACAAAAAAAAAGATTGTTTGAATGGTTGGTAATGCCATTTGGTTTATGCAATGCACCTGCGAATTTTTTTAGGGTAATGGATGATGTATTCAGGCCTTTTATAGATGATTTTCCATTGTCTACTTAGATGATATTTTGGTTTTTAGTCGAACATGGGAAGATCATGTAAATCATAGTGGGAAAGTATTTGAACTTTTGAAAAGGGAGAATTTGTATGTAAATATGTCTAAATGTGAATTTGGAAAAACCTCTCTAGTGTACTTGATTTATATTGCAGGGAATGGTCAGTGGAAGAAAAATCCATTTAAGGTGGAAGTCGTCGTGAAATGTCCCAAGACAAACACCAACATAGAAGTCAGGAGCTTCTTGGGGGCAATATAGTACCGGAGGAAATTTATTGCTAATTTCTCTTTTATTACAGATCCTTTGCATGCATTAACAAGTGTGAAATCGGTCTTTCAGTGGGTAGACAAGAAACAAAAATCCTTCGAGACATTGAAAGAGAAAATAAGTACTACACCAGTTTTGGCTCTGCCAGATCTGCATCATCCATTTGAAATACAAACTAATGCAAGTGGATATGCTATGGGAGCAGTTTTGATGCAACAAGGTAAACCTATTTGTTACCATTCTGAAATTTTTACTCAATCAATAATTAACTATCCAACATATGATAAAGAAATGTTTGCTTTGGTACAAAGTGTTAAAAAGTGAAAGAATTACTTAATGGGGAAGGAAACAATAATTCACACGTATCATCAACCATTACAGTATTTGCAATCACAAACCAAGCTACAACAATCACGATGCTTTATATGGATGGGTTTCTAACAACAATTTCATTTGGTTATTAAGTATAAGGACATTCTTAACAAGGTTGCAGATATGTTGTAGATATGTTATCAAGACCCATCATCAATGCATATACAATACTAAAGAATAATTATTTAGCTCATGAAAGTTTTTTTGAACAATATGCTAGAGATGATGACTTTAAAGATGTGTATGAAGCTCTAACTCAAGGCAATCAAAATGAAGAATTGGATTATCACGTGCATTATAATTTATTATATCATCTTGGAAAACATTGTATACCCAGGGATGAAAGATCTAATGTAATCAGTGAATCCCATACATCTCTAATTTTTGGTCACTTCGAAGTAGGAAATATAGTAGCACAGTTGCAAAGATATTGTTATTGGCCTCGAATGAATGAAACAATTTCCAAGTATGTAAAAGAGTGTGTTTTGTGTGCCACAAGTAATCCTAGAAACAAAAATTTGGGGTTATATACACCACTTCCAATACCTTCTCAACCATGGGAAAATGTGTTCATGGATTTTTGGGGGATTATGCCAATGTCCATAATAGGTCATGATTACTTGTATGTCATAGTGGATAAGTTTAGTAAGATGCAAATCTTAATGCCTTGTAAGAAGCAAGTCACAGTTGAACAAACAACACAATTGTTCTTTAATAATGTTTGGGTTCATTTTGGGCTTCCTACATCTATTGTATTTGATTGAGACTCTTAGTTCTTGGGAAAGTTTTGGTCTAGTTTGTGGAATTTGATGGATACTAAGTTAAAGAAGAGACATGTTTTTTCATCCGTAGATAGATGGATTGACAAAGGTGGTGAACAAGACAGTGATAAATTTTCTTCAAGGGTACTATAGTAAACATCCTAAGTTGTGGGATGAATAGTTGCGCTATGTACAACATGCCTATAATCGTGTTATGCATTCTTCTACTCACAGATATCCTTTTGAGACATGTTTCAAATACTTTCTTAAATCACCTATGGATTTTTCTTTCAGGGAAGCAAGTAAAGTGTATGGACAAGATGATATCGACAAAGCTAAGAGGTTCATTCAAAGGATTCAATAGGTAAATCAGGTAGTACAAGAACAATTGAAGAAGAGCCAAGACAAGTACAAAGTGAGGCATGACAAACATCAAGTTGATCATTAGTTCCAATTTGGTGATCAAGTGTGTTTACATATCAACAAAGACATAATGAAGGGTGAAGGTAAAATTCTCAAACCAATAAGTTATGGTCCATTTAAGATTTTCGAGAAGATTGGTACTAATGCTTTCCATTTAGATTTTCCATCTTATATGCAAATGTATTCAATGGTGAATGTTGAAAATTTGAAACTTTATGAACCTCCTATGATTATGGATAAAGATTAAGTTGTTAAGGTTCTGACAGTTGATGATATTGCTCCAGAGTATTTAGATGAGATAGAGGAATATGTTATCCTTAACAAAAGGATCATGACTTCACGACGGGGTGATGTGAAGTATCTTCGAGTTGGTCTTAAAGGGGTACATCCAAGCAAAGCAAGATGGATAGATATTGGGTAAGTGAGGGAGCTTTATCCTCACTTAGTTGATCAGTAATTCATACTTTTGGTGGTCCAAAAGGATTCTAGCGGGGAGAAATGATCCAAGTGGATCTAAGAATGCTAAAACTTTGACAATCTCAAATGCTAATGAAAATAACTCCATTTTGTAGAGCTCAACGAGAGATTTCCAACAAAACTTGAACGGGCTCAAACGAACATCGTATGAGAAAGATATGGTCCTTTGAAGTTTTGAAAAAATGGGTAAAAATGGCAAAGGGATAGGTGCCATGTGGCATCACTGGAAGGATGATACGTGGAACTGTACGGATGACACATGGATTGTACAACACTTCCAGGTGGCAGTATGACATTGATGTGGAAGGTGACATATGACAGTGCGATGGTGACATGGCATGCTGATAGGGAAGCTAATTGGGTGTACAGTCAGGTGATGTGGCCAATAAGAGGCTGCCACATGGCACCCTCCAATTGGCCAATGTGGCTTAAGGGTATAATTTTTTTTTGGACTCGGCGAGGATTGAAACCTTGACCTTGTCGTACCGAACAAAACCTATTAAACAACGCGCCAAGGGTATCAATTGCAACAGATCGATTGTTCCAGTGGAACATCTACAATAGTTTATTGATCATATTGGTATTAGAGCAGATTTTCTTGGGGTATTTGTGGAAAGTTGCAGGATCTAGAAATCGATTTAAAGAGAAGTTGCAAAAACCCTGTCCATGGCAGACGATCATGTTCATAACAACCCTCAATATCTAGCAGAAGACAAATTTGAGATGTTGTAAGTGTAGGTCACCGACATCAACCACAATATGAACCTCCTCATAGAAGCTCTAACAAGCAAGGTTGGACTTTTCGGAGATGATGGAGGATCTAATTCGGAGATCAGATCGAATGGAAAATTGGGAGATCGGAAAGACCCAGGAAATGAGTCGCAAAAAAAACCCAAGAAAGAGCAGTTGAGTTCAAGTGTCATTAACCCTTCATAGTTCTTATTCAATATGGAAGCAAAATTAGACATAAATCCATACCAAGGTGAGATAGATGCATTAAAACATAATCATTGGTTGTAAAAATTATAAATTTATTTTAGCATTCACCATATAGATGAAGAATTTTTTTTTACATTTGCTAGATTGAAGTTAAAGGGTCATGCTTTAACGTGGTGGGAAATTCATACACAAATAGTTAGGCCAGAGGGTGATCTTCTAGTAACTAGGCGGGAGGACTTAAAATCCCTCATCAAGTCCCAATTCTACATTATAAGTATGTAGAGGACAAATGGATCATGTGGCACTACTTCAGGAAGAGGCAAGGGAAAAGTGTACATGAGTATACCACCGAGTTCAGAAAGATGGCCATCACTTTGGGTATGTCTCCCAAGAACCAAGATGTACTCCTTAAGTATCTGGGGGGTTTACACAGTCATCTACAAAATCAAGTGATGTTCTTCAAGTCAAGGACAATGGATGAGGCATGTGTACAGGAACAATACCTGGAAAACATAGGCCAAAAGAAGGGGAAGCCAAGTGGTTCTAAGCAGAAACAACACCAGGGAGATTCCAAGGAGGGGAAGAAGAAGTGGAAAGGGGTAAAATATGAGAAGACAACAACCACTACAAATAAATGAAAACATCCCAACAACCATTGCAATCATTGCAACATTGATGACCACACTGAGGAAAAACGTTGGAAACTACATCAAAAGTTGAACCCGAAAAACTGCGAGAAGGATAGAAAGAAAAATAACCTTTTAGTCACAGATTCAAGCAATCAGGTTGAAAGTAGTTATGATGTGGATGAAAAGAGTGTCTGCATATTTGTATAAAAGGAGTTGAATTTGAGTATCCTTCATCACCAAGAAGAGGAGGTGACCAAGCTCTTCTGCATCAAGATTCAGGTCAAGAAGATCAAGATATATGTGTTGTTCGACTCTGGTTCACAAGCTAATATCATAGCAGTGGATCTAGTCAATAATCTTGGATTGGAGGTTGACGATCATCCTATCCCCTATCCATTTGGTTGGGTAAACAAGGATGCAAATATCAAGGTAACAAAGCAGTGAAAGATTAAATTTGTTGTAAGTGTTGATTTTATAGATGAAATAGAATTGGACGTAGTACCATTGGATGTATGCAGAGTAGTTTTTGGAAGCCCCTACATGTATATGAGGGATTCTATCTTCATGCGGAGAGCCAATCAGTACCACCTCATCAAGGATGGGAAATCCTTCATCATCAATGCACACAAAAGAAAATCAAAACTTTTACTGGTAAGTCTCAATCAAGCTCAGAAATTGATTAGTTCTAGAAAGAAATATGTTTTACTCTTTCTAAGAGAAAATCAGTCTGGTGAAGAGTCATTAAAAGTAAATACATCCCTGGAAGGGTATACTAAAGAGAAAAAACATGGATTGGAGGAGTCGCTAAAGGCATACAGGGGAGTGTTCTAGGAGCCTAAAGGGATACAACCTAAGAGGTAAGTGGAGCATGAAATCCAATTATTGTGAGTGTCACCCTTGCCGAACACATGTTGTATAGAGAGTTTGTTCTGGAAGAAAATGAATTAAAGAAACAATTGCAACAGTTGTTGGGGTTGCGGGGTCTTCACCTTGTTGACAAATATCTTATTACATTCATTCATAAAGGGGATTTTAAGATTGTGACAATTAGATTCAATATATTGTAGGTATTGGGGTGGGGGGCATGTGGGGTAAGGGGGTTTATAGGTATTGGGGGGTATAAAAAGGGATATTTGGTAAAAATATGGGACATTTAATAAAAATGGGGTTATTTATTTATTTATTGGAAATATGTATTGAGAGAGGTCAACACATTTGTTTTGAGAGGTATTTATCAATATCTAGTGGAATTAGATGTATTATTTAATATCCCATGAATGCACACTCTATGTCACTGGTTTACTAAGTGAAGGCCCCATGGTTGGAGTAGGGTATTATTTGACCAATTACCTCACCTTCTTGGGCACTTGGAGAATGTGTATCAATTATGGGGCATTGAACAATATTACGCTAAAGAATCGATACCCTCTACCAAGGATTGATGATTTGTTGGACCAACTGGATTTGAATTTAGAATATCACCAAGTACGAGTCAAAGAAGAATGTACCTGAAATATTTCCTTCAAGACAAGGCAAGGTTTGTATGAGTGGTTGGTTATGCTATTTGGTTTATGCAACACACCAGCTACATTTATGAGACTAATGAATGATGTTTTATGCCCTTCTCTAGATTCATTAGTTACTGATTATTTGGATGATATATTGGTTTATAGTGCTACTTGGGAGGAGCACATGTCACATCTTACAAAGTTGTTAGAGACCCTAAAGAAGCATCAATTGTTGGCCAATTTCAAGAAATACGAGTTTGCTCAACATTCTTTGGTGTATCTAGTGTATGTGATCTATGGAGGCGAGCTCAAGATAGATCCCACCAAGATGGAGGCCATCATGAAATGACTAGTTCCTACAAATTGCATAGAGGTTAAGAGCTTTGTTGGTGCAACACAATACTTGTGAAAGTGCATAGTTTTATTTTCAACAATAGCTACACCACTCCACACAATAATAGTGAGCAATAAGAGATTCCAGTGGGGAAAAAATCAATAGAAGGAATTTGATGAGATGAAAAGAAAGATTAGTCAAGCATCAATTATTGATTATTTGGATGATATATTGGTTTATAGTGCTACCTGGGAGGAGCACATCTCACATCTTACATAGGTGTTAGAGACTCTAAAGAAGCACCAATTGTTGGTCAATTTCAAGAAATGCGAGTTTTCTCAACATTCTTTGGTGTTTCTAGGGTATGTGATCGGTGGAGGCGAGCTCAATATAGATCCCGCCAAGATGGAGGCCATCATGAAATGGACAATTCATACAAATTACATAGAGGTTAGGAGCTTTGTTGGTGCAACAAAAACCTTGCGAAAGTGCATAGTTTCATTTTTAACAGTAGCTACACCACCCCATGCAATAACAATGGGGAATAAGAGTTTCCAGTGGGGAAAGAATCAATAGAAGGAATTTGATGAGATGAAAAGAAATATTATTCAAGCATCAGTGCTCGCACTACCAGACTTGTAGAATCCCTTCAAAGTGGAGATAGATGCAAGTGGGTATGTCATGGGAGCAATTATGATGTAGGGATGAATGCATGTTTGCTATCATTCTGAAGTATTTCATGGGGCAGTTCTTAACTACCCTACCTACGAAAAAGAACTCTATGCCTTGGTACAAGCTGTCAAAAAGTGGAAGCACTATCCAATGGGAAAGGAGACCATCATCCACATAGATCACCAACTGCTCCAATATTTGTAGGCACAAAGTAAGTTACAACAAACCAGACACTACAAATGGATTTGGTTCTTACAACAATTTTATTTGATCATAAAGTATAAGAAGCGTAGCACAAACAAGTTGGCATGCATGCTTTCACGACCACCCACATCCAAGATTACAACTTTTGGAACTTTGATGCACATGGATCCTTTTACCCATGATGCATAAAGAGAGACAAACATAGAAGATAAGGACTTCAAAGAGTTGTTACAGCAACTACAAGGTCAAATTCATATAGAAGAAGGTGACAAAAAGACTGACTATCATTTGATCTAGAATGGTCTACTCCACAAACTCAACAAGCATTGTGTTCCTAAAGTTGAAAAATTGCAGCTAATCATAGAGGCTCACACCTCTAAGGTTGCAAGACATTTTGGTGTTGAGAATATAGTTTCCAACTTACAAATGTATGTGTACTGGCCCAAAATGTAAGAATATGTAGCACAATATATTAGAGGATGTATACTTTGTTATACCAACAATCCTAGTAACATAAAGCAAGGTCTAAACCATCCCTTACATGTACCCACTAGACCTTGGGAAAACATTTCCATGGATTTTGTGGGTGGTTTACCAACCACACTGAAGGGACTTTACTATTTATTTGTGGTAGTTGACAAGTTCAACAAAGTTTGTATTCTCATGCCTTGTAAAAAGACCATCAAGGAACAATAAGTAGCAAACTTGTTCATTGAACAAGTCTAGGTGCACTTTGGGATACCAAGGAGCATCATCTCGGACATAGATACTATATTTCTCAATTCCTTCTGGACTACATTGTTGGAGAATATGGACTCTAAGCTCAAGAGGTCTACAATATTCCATCCATAGACGGATGGGTAGACAA
>JASDQU010013243.1:124064-164480 GCA_032191745.1 Picea mariana
TCTATGGATGGAATATTGTAGACCTCTTGAGCTTAGAGTCCATATTCTCCAACAATGTAGTCCAGAAGGAATTGAGAAATATAGTATCTATGTCCGAGATGATGCTCCTTGGTATCCCAAAGTGCACCTAGACTTGTTCAATGAACAAGTTTGCTACTTACTGTTCCTTGATGGCCTTTTTACAAGGCATGAGAATGCAAATTTTGTTGAACCTGTCAACTACCACAAATAAATAGTAAAGTCCCTTTAGTGTGGTTGGTAAACCACCCACAAAATCCATGGAAATGCTTTCCCAAGGTCTAGTGGGTACATGTAAGGGATGGTTTAGACCTTGTTTTATGTTACTAGGATTGTTGGTATAACAAAGTATACATCCTCTAATATATTGTGCTACATATTCTTACATTTTGGGCCAGTACACATACATTTGTAAGTTGGAAACTATCTTCTCAACACCAAAATGTCTTGCAACCTTAGAGGTGTGAGCCGCTATGATTAGCTGCAATTTTTCAACTTTAGGAACACAATGCTTGTTGAGTTTGTGAAGTAGACCATTCTAGATAAAATGATAGTCAGTCTTTTTGTCACCGTCTTCTATATGAATTTGACCCTGTAGTTGTTGAAACAACTCTTTGAAGTCCTCATCTTCTATGTTTGCCTCTCTTTATGCATCATGGGTAAAAGGATCCATGTGCATCAGAGTTCCAAAAGTTATAATCTTGGATGTGGGTGGTCGTGAAAGCATGCATGCCAACTTGTTTGTGCTACACTTCTTATACTTTATGATGAAATAAAATTGTTGTAAGAACCCCATCCATTTGTAGTGTCTGGTTTGTTGTAACTTACTTTGTGTCTGCAAATATTGGAGCAGTTGGTGATCTATGTGAATGATGGTCTCCTTTCCCATTAGAGAGTGCTTCCACTTTTTGACAGATTGTACCAAGGCATAGAGTTCTTTTTCGTAGGTAGGGTAGTTAAGAACTACCCCATGAAATAATTCAGAATGATAGCAAACATGCCTTCATCCCTACATCATAATTGCTCCCATGACATACCCACTTGCATCTGTCTCCACTTTGAAGGGATTCTGCAAGTCTGGTAGTGCGAGCACTGATGCTTGAATAATATTTCTTTTCATCTCATCAAATTCCTTCTATTGATTCTTTCCCTACTGGAAACTCTTATTTCCCATTGTTATTGCATGGGGTGGTGTAGCTACTGTTAAAAATGAAACTATGCACTTTCGCAAGGTCTTTGTTGCACCAACAAAGCTCCTAACCTCTATGTAATTTGTATGAATTGTCCATTTCATGATGGCCTCCATCTTGGCAGGATCTATATTGAGCTCGCCTCCACCGATCACATACCCTAGAAACACCAAAGAATGTTGAGAAAACTCGCATTTCTTGAAATTGAGCAACAATTGGTGCTTCTTTAGGGTCTCTAACACCTATGTAAGATGTGAGATGTGCTCCTCCCAGGTAGCACTATAAACCAATATATCATCCAAATAATCAATAATTGATGCTTGACTAATCTTTCTTTTCATCTCATCAAATTCCTTCTATTGATTTTTTCCCCACTGGAATCTCTTATTGCTCACTATTATTGTGTGGAGTGGTGTAGCTATTGTTGAAAATAAAACTATGCACTTTCACAAGTATTATGTTTCACCAACAAAGCTCCTAACCTCTATGCAATTTGTAGGAACTAGTCATTTCATGATGGCCTCCATCTTGGTGGGATCTATCTTGAGCTCGCCTCCACGGATCACATACACTAGATACACCAAAGAATGTTGAGCAAACTCGTATTTCTTGAAATTGGCCAACAATTGATGCTTCTTTAGGGTATCTAACACCTGCATAAGATGTGACATGTGCTCCTCCCAAGTAGCACTATAAACCAATATATCATCCAAATAATCAATAACTAATGAATCTAGATAAGGGCATAAAACATCATTCATTAGTCTCATAAATGTAGCTAGTGTGTTGCATAAACCAAATAGCATAACGAACCACTCATACAAACCTTGCCTTGTCTTGAAGGAAATATTCCAGGTACATTCTTCTTTGACTCGTACTTGGTGATATTCTAATTTCAAATCCAGTTGGTCCAACAAATCATCAATCCTTGGTGGAGGGTACCGATTCTTTAGTGTAATATTGTTCAATGCCCCATAATCGATACACATTCTCCAAGTGCCCAAGAAGGTGAGGTAATTGGTCGAATAATACCCTACTCCAACCATGGGGCCTTCACTTAGTAAACCAGTGGCATAGAGTGTGCATTCATGGGATATTAAATAATACATCTAATTCCACTAGATATTGATAAATACCTCTCAAAACAAATGTGTTGACCTCTCTCAATACATATTTCCAATAAATAAATAAATAACCCCATTTTTATTAAATGTCCCATATTTTTACCAAATATCCCTTTTTATACCCCCCAATACCTATAAACCCCCTTACCCCACATGCCCCCCACCCCAATACCTACAATATATTGAATCTAATTTTCACAATCTTAAAATCCCCTTTATGAATGAATGTAATAAGATATTTGTCAACAAGGTGCAGACCCAGCGACTCCAACAACTGTTGCAATTGTTTCTTTAATTCATTTTCTTCCAGAACAAACTCTCTATACAACATGTGTTCAGCAAGGGTGACACTCGCAATAATTGGATTTCATGCTCCACTTACCTCTTAGGTTGTATCCCTTTAGGCTCCTAGAACACTCCCCTGTATGCCTTTAGCGACTCCTCCAATCCATGTTTTTGCTCTTTAGTATACCCTTCCAGGGATGTATTTACTTTCAATGACTCTTCACCAGACTGATTTTCTCTTAGAAAGAGTAAAACATATTTCTTTCTACAACTAATCAATTTCTGAGCTTGATTGACACTTACCAGTAAAAGTTTTGATTTTCTTTTGTGTGCATTGATGATGAAGGATTTCCCATCTTTGATGAGGTGGTACTGATTGGCTCTCCGCATGAAGATATAATCCCTCATATACATGTAGGGGCTTCCAAAAACTACTCTGCATACATCCAATGGTACTACGTCCAATTCTATTTCATCTATAAAATCAACACTTACAACAAATTTAATCTTTCACTGCTTTGTTACCTTGATATTTGCATCCTTGTTTACCCAACAAAATGGATAGGAGATAGGATGATCGTGAACCTCCAATCCAAGCTTATTGACCAGATCCACTGCTATGATATTAGCTTGTGAACCAAATTCGAACAAAACATATATCTTGATCTTCTTGACCTGAATCTTGATGCGGAAGAGCTTGGTCACCTCCTCTTCTTGGTGATGAAGGATACTCAAATTCAACTCCTTTTATACAAATGTGTAGACACTCATTTCATCCACATCATAACTACTTTCAACCTGATTGCTTGACTCTGTGACTAGAAGGTTATTTTTCTTTCCGTCCTTCTCGCAGTTTTTCAGGTTCAACTTTGGATGTAGTTTCCAACGTTTTTCCTCAGTGTGGTCATCAATGTTGCAATGATTGCAATGGTTGATGGGATGTTTTCATTTATTTGTAGTGGTTGTTGTCTTCTCATATTTTACCCCTTTCCACTTCTTCTTCCCCTCCTTGGAATCTCCCTGGTGTTGTTTCTGCTTAGAACCACTTGGCTTCCCCTTCTTTGGGCCTATGTTTTCCAAGTATTGTTCCTGTACACATGCCTCATCCATTGTCCTTGACTTGAAGAACATCACTTGATTTTGTAGATGACTGTGTAAACCCCCCAGATACTTAAGGAGTACATATGGGTTCTTGGGAGACATACCCAACATGATGGTCATCTTTCCGAACTCGGTGGTATACGCATGTACACTTTTCCCTTGCCTCTTCCTGAAGTAGTGCCACATGATCCATTTGTCCTCTACATACTTATAATGTAGAATTGGGACTTGATGAGGGATTTTAAGTCCTCCCACCTAGTTTCTAGAAGATCACCCTCTGGCCTAACTGTTTGTGTATGAATTTCCCACCAGGTTAAAGCATGACCCTTTAACTTCAATCTAGCAAATGTAATTTTTTTTTCTTCATCTATATGGTGAATGCTAAAATAAATTTCTAATTTTTACAACCAATGATTATGTTTTAATGCATCTATCTCACCTTGGTATGGATTTATGTCTAATTTTTCTTCCATATTGAATAAAAACTATGAAGGGTTAATGACACTTGAACTCAACTGCTCTTTCTCGGGTTTTTTTTGCGACTCATTTCCTGGGTCTTCTTGATCTCCCAATTTTCCCTTCGATCTGATCTCCGAGTTAGATCCTCCATCATCTTCAAAAAGTCCAACCTTGCTTGCTAGAGATTCTATGAGGAGGTTCATATTGTGGTTGATGTCGGTGACCTGCACTTACAACATCTCAAATTTGTCTTTTGCTAGATATTGAGGGTTGTTATGAACATGATCGTCTGCCATGGATAGGGTTTTTGCAACTTCTCTTTAAACCGATTTCTAGATCCTGCAACTTTCCACAAATACCCCAAGAAAATCTGCTCTGATACCAATATGATCAACAAAATGTTGTAGATGTTCCACTGGAACAATTCGTCACAACAAATCTAATAAATAAAATTGAAATCTAAGACATGTGGCCTATCAGGAAGCTACAGAGCATTAACCCCCTATATTATGCTTTCTAATTTCCCACGGGATTCGATAACAAAGCCATAAAGGTACGAAGACACTGGGACTATACAATGATTACAATTGCGCAATATCCTCTATAGATATAGGTATAAGATTCAAGGAATTTATGGATTTCCTATAGAATGGAAAAACTAAAGATCACCTAAGTTTTGTAAGCTTTGCCAATGATTTTTGTGCATCATCCTATGTAGTATACTAAAAACATGTCATATAAAGAATTCCAATAAATCAATATTTCCATGGGTATGCACATAAGATAGATTTTTACATAAACTATTGAACAATTCTCAGACAAAAACATAAAAATTAGTTCTAAAGTTCAACATATAAGGAGCAAACTTTGTTTATTTAAATGGGTTATAAATAATTATAATTTAATGCAGCGAAACCAAGGTTTTTCCTTTCTCAATGTGCTTTGCATTTTATCCCATTTTTCATGTTGAAATGAAAAATATATTTAGAAAAAAAAGCAGACCCTATACCCTGCTTATCCTTGTTTCACTTTAAAGAAGTATGGGCATTGTACCTTCCTATCATGTTATCCAAAAGCATGTTATGAGAATACATGCCAAGAACAATAATCCCAACTATTCAGCTATATACTTTATATAAATAAAGCACAAAAAAACTAATACATCATTCACAATAAGAAAAATTAAGATTTGGAGAAGAATAACCATTCAAAGGGCAAATAAGTGTTTAACATAATATTTATCACAGTTTATTGTATTGTCTAGGCTAAGATTTTTGTTAGATAGCTTATTCATAGAGACCCTGATGAGATAGAAGCGCTTATAGTATTTCAATTTCTCCTTCACTATTGAGGAACACATTCTTCTATACATATATATAACTGCCTTAATACTTGTATTAATTACTAAACATAGATAAATTTGGATGGTGCATTTAACATAGCCAACCCATATATATTGCCACATATATTGAAGCACAGTAAAACTGGACCCAATATAACCTCTGAATTCCAATCAATCATAGCAATGCACTTCGGAATATGTGTACCAAAATCAATAGATTCCGCGTGTATTGGGGAGAGAGTTTTTAACTACATACAATTTTTACGAGGGACAGTATATGGAGCATTGCTGCAATTGTTTAATTTTGTTTGTTATAAATCATCTAAATTTTAACTCTCTTAAAATATAAATATTTTTTTTTTAAATTAATATAAAAATATATTTTTGTCTAATTTTATTCTAGAGAAACTATTTTTTTTTAACTTAAATCATCTTTTTTAAATACATAATGGTATAAATATTAGAATTTGCATCTTTTCATAGAAAAAATTAAAATTATTCCATATTATGAATCTCGCAACTTAAAGTTAATATAAAAATATATTTTTGTCTAATTTTATTCTAGAGAAACTATTTTTTAACTTGCATCATCTTTTTTAAATACATAATGGTATAAATATTAGAATTTGCATCTTTGCATAGAAAAAATTAAAATTATTCCATATTATGAATCTCGCAACTTGAAGTAAACTTTCCCTAATTTAGTGTATATATTATCATAGTTTGCACACTGGATAAATGAGAAATTTCTTCCTAATAAACATTTTACTTACTTTTTAGTACATAGTTTGTTTAGATTTTTAGGCTTTTATGTATGTTTGAAAAGCAATTCTTATTTTGAAAAATTAAATTATTAAGTAGTGGGAATCTGGTACGGTCCAAGAGTTGTTACTAAAGTTAACAGTCTATGCGTTCCTTCATTATTTGAAGTATAGGAGCACTTTTGTTTGCCATGGTGTTTGTCATTATGAATTTGAGTTGTAAAAATAGGAAACAAAGTAGTGCCAATACTGTATAATTTTGAAAATTGGATAAATGGTGGACACCGATTTTGCATTTACGATTGCATGGTGCAAAATGCTCTTATGTTCTTCTCTTTTTTTTTTTTTTTTTTGGGAAGAAAGTGTCTGTGACACTCAAATGAGTTGATGTGTTGAATCGGGTGGAAGTTTATTTTGGTCGTAAAATCATTTTTTTTTTTGTAAAACAATATTTACAGTCAATTTATAAAGGTGTATTTAACTTTTCAACAAAGATGGAAAATATAAAGTAAATAATGATAAAAAAGATAAAGTTATTTATTTTTTCTTCTATGTAATATATATCATGAGAGACTTTTACTTCTCTTTATTTAGAGGATGGTATGAGAGGTAAATCAAACAATTGCAGTTTTGGCAAATATTCAGTGAGGATCAACAATCTTGACAATATATATGCATGGGGACTTGATGTTGGGATATGTAACTCTCACTTGTCTTTGGTGTGATCATAGTTGAGGTTTCTTTAATTATTGGTCATGATTAGGTAGAGTTGGTCTATACTACACTATGTTTCCTAGGTTGTAGGAAGTGGTTGGAACTAGTTGGATTTGAGATATTCTCTCCAACTAGATGCTTCCTAGTTTGGTGTTAGGTTGAGATATTTCCTCAACCTGTGGATAGAGGTACTTGTCTATCTTGAGACAATGTTTTTTGTATTTATATGTAATCTATTTTTTTTTAATATTCTGGCGTGTCAGTATAATATCTACTCTCCATCTCCCGTATCAGAACTCCCTCACAGGATGGCCTAGTGGAATAGAAAGGTGATACGAAAATCCTTAGATGTCAAATTAATTCTTAAGCATACATTAACATCCAACTTGATTAAAAAATTATGACCATCTTGACTATTTTTAAATTAACATATGGCTCCCCTTACTTATCCAAATTTCATCAACTGATAAATAACTTAGAAAAAAAAATATTGATATTGAGAGAAATAGAAACAAAAAATAACAAGGCACATTACACAAGTTGATAATGGAGTTCACCCATCTTGGGATACATCTCCGAATCTGCTTCCAAATAACAGACCACTTTATTGATGCTAAAAAATGCTTGTTACAACAATGAATCCAACTTATGTTTCTACAAATGTCTCTCGTTCTACTACAAATCCTCAGATGAAACTGTCACTATCAGCTCTACCTCGAAAAACTGAATCTTTTGACTATAAACACCATATATCTCCCAAAAGGACTAATACATAGCATAATAAAAGTAATGTAGCAAATTTCTTAGGCACATAACACTATATGGTGCAATGGTTCGGCACTTGTGCTTTTATAGCAGAGGTTAGCGGGGCGTTATTTAAAATTTAATACATAATCGTTGGCGGGTTTTACAAAGTGCATCGTTTGGCGCAATAGTCGGGGCATTGGAATATGCAGGAAAAGGTCGTGGGGTTGAACCTGCGCTCCTCTCCCCCCTTTGGTGTATTGTTACCACAATCACTCTAAATAGAATGATTTTGTCGATCTGTTGCAATTGATACCCTTGGCGTGTTGTTTAATAGGTTTTGTTCGGTACGACAAGGTCGAGGTTTCAATCCTCATTGAGTCCAAAAAAAAATTATACCCTTAAGCCACATTGGCCAATCGGAGGGTGCCATGTGGCAGCCTCTTATTGGCCACATCACCTAACTGTACACCCAATTAGCTTCCCTGTCAGCATGCCATGTCACCATCGTACTGCCATATGTCACCTTCTACATCAATGTCATACTGCCACCTGGAAGTGTTGTACAATCCATGTGTCATCCGTACAGTTCCACGTATCATCCTTCCAGTGATGCCACGTGGCACCTATCCCTTTGTCATTTTTACCCATTTTTTCAAAACTTCAAAGGACCATATCTTTCTCATACGACGTTCGTTTGAGCCCGTTCAAGTTTTGTTGGAAATCTCTCGTTGAGCTCTACAAAATGGAGTTATTTTCATTAGCATTTGAGATTGTCAAAGTTTTAGCATTCTTAGATCCACTTGGATCATTTCTCCCCGCTAGAATCCTTTTGGACCACCAAAAGTATGAATTACTTAACAACTAAGTGAGGATAAAGCTCCCTCACTTACCCGATATCTATCCATCTTGCTTTGCTTGGATGTACCCCTTTAAGACCAACTCGAAGATACTCCACATCACCTCGTTGTGAAGTCATGATCCTTTTGTTAAGGATAACATATTCTTCTAGCTCATCTAAATACTCTGGAGAAAAATCATCAACTGTCAGAACCCAAACAACTTAATCTTTATCCATAATCATAGGAGGTTCATAAAGTTTCAAATTTTCAACATTCACCATTGAATACATTTGCATATAAGATGGAAAATCTAAATGGAAAGCATTAGTACCAATCTTCTTGAAAATCTTAAATGGACCATAACTTATTGGTTTGAGAATTTTACCTTCACCCTTCATTATGTCTTTGTTGATATGTAAACACATCTGATCACCAAATTGGTACTAATGATCAACTTGATGTTTGTCATGCCTCACCTTGTACTTGTCTTGGCTCTTCTTCAATTGTTCTTGTACTACCTGATTTACCTATTGAATCCTTTGAATGAACCTCTTAGCTTTGTTGATATCATCTTGTCCATACACTTTACTTGCTTCCCCGAAAGAAAAATCCATAGGTGACTTAAGAAAGTATTTGAAACATGTCTCAAAAGGAGATCTATGAGTAGAAGAATGCATAACACGATTATAGGCATGTTGTACATAGTGCAACTATTCATCCCACAACTTAGGATGTTTACTATAGTACCCTCGAAGAAAATTTATCACTGTCTTGTTCACCACATTTGTCAATCCATCTATCTACGGATGAAAAAACATGTCTCTTCTTTAACTTTGTGTCCATCAAATTCCACAAACTAGACCAAAACTTCCCCAAGAACTGAGAGTCTCGATCAAATACAATAGATGTAGGAAGCCCAAAATGAACCCAAACATTATTAAAGAACAATTGTGTTGTTTGTTCAACTATGACTTGCTTCTTACAAGGCATTAAGATTTGCATCTTACTAAACCTATCCACTATGACATACAAGTAATCATGACCTATTATGGACATTGGCATAACCCCCCAAAAATCCATGAACACATTTTCCCATGGTTGAGAAGGTATTGGAAGTGGTGTATACAACCCCAAATTTTTGTTTCTAGGATTACTTGTGGCACACAAAACACACTCTTTTACATACTTGGAAATTGTTTCATTCATTCGAGGCCAATAACAATATCTTTGCAACTGTGCTACTATCTTTCCTACTTCGAAGTGACCAAAAATTAGAAATGTATGGGATTCACTAATTACATTTTATCTTTCATCCCTAGGTATACAATGCTTTCCAAGATGATATAATAAATTATAATGCACATGATAATCCAATTCTTCATTTTGATTGCCTTGAGTTAGAGCTTCATACACGTCTTTAAAGTCATCATCTCTAGCATATTGTTCAAAAAAAATTTCATGAGCTAAATAATTATTCTTTAGTATTGTATATGCATTGATGATGGGTCTTGATAACATATCTACAACATATCTGCAACCTTGTTAAGAATGTCCTTATACTTAATAACCAAATGAAATTGTTGTTAGAAACCCATCCATATAAAGCGTCGTGATTGTTGTAGCTTGGTTTGTGATTGCAAATATTGTAATGGTTGATGATACGTGTGAATTATTGTTTCCTTCCCCATTAAGTAATTCTTTCACTTTTTAACACTTTGTACCAAAGCAAACATTTCTTTATCATATGTTGGATAGTTAATTATTGCTTGAGTAAAAATTTCAGAATGGTAACAAATAGGTTTACCTTGTTGCATCAAAATTGCTTCCATAGCATATCCACTTGCATTAGTTTGTATTTCAAATGGATGATGCAGATCTGGCAGAGCCAAAACTGGTGCAGTACTTATTTTCTCTTTCAATGTCTCGAAGGATTTTTGTTGCTTGTCTACCCACTGAAAGTCCTATTTCACACTTGTTAATGCATGCAAAGGATCTGTAATAAAAGAGAAATTAGCAATAAATTTCCTCCAGTACTATATTGCCCCCAAGAAGCTCCTGACTTCTATGTTGGTGTTTGTCTTGGGACATTTCACGATGACTTCCACCTTAAAGGGATTTTTCTTCAACTGACCATTCCCTGCAATATAAATCAAGTACACTAGAGAGGTTTTTCCAAATTCACATTTAGACATATTTACATACAAATTCTCCCTTTTCAAAAGCTCAAATACTTTCCCAATATGATTTACATGATCTTCCCATGTTCGACTAAAATCCAAAATATCATCTAAGTAGACAATGGAAAATCATCTATAAAAGGCCTGAATACATCATCCATTACCCTAAAAAAATTCACAGGTGCATTGCATAAACCAAATGGCATTACAAACCATTCAAACAATCTTTTTTTTTTTTGTCTTGAAAGCAGTTTTCCACACATCAATTTCTACAATTCTAATTGGATGGTAACCACTTCTCAAATCTAGCTTAGTGAAATAGACACTATTTTTAAAATGATCCAATAAATCGTCAATTCTAGGAAGAGGATATATGTTCTTTACCGTGATCTTGTTCAATTCCCAAAAGTTAATACACATCCTCCATGTATCGTCTTTATTTGGAACCAACACAATAAGAGATCCACACGAAGAGGAACTCATCCTTATGATTCCTTTATCAAGAAACTCTTGAACTTGTTTCTTTATCTATGCACTCTCTATCATTGATGACCTGTACATACCAATAATAGGAAGAGGAGCATCCCGCTGCAAATAAATTTCATGTTCAACCCCCCTCTTGGGAAGCAACCCTGTAGGTTCTTGAAACAACTCATCATAGTTAGAAATAATCTTTACCAATTATTTCTTATGACCTGGATCACAACCTGAAAAAACATTTGATATATATTTCTCTTTTTGCTTCACCATCATGAGAACAAAATATTTACTAGCACTTACAAGTCTCTTCATTTGTCCTGTGCTCACTAAAAAAAAATAGTTTTAATATGGTGAGCTCTAACAATATATTCAATCTTGTAATGTTCCTGACTTGGCTAGTCTAGGAAACGCTGCTAATGTGTGTGTAGTATCAATCGTTTACAGCATATAAATGGTCATACAAATAATAAATGCGACAAAGGACTGCAAAGTTTATATTATGATATCTCTGCGGATTACAAAATGGTTGAATGTGGCTAAATAAACTAACAGTACTTGACTAGATCAACAGACAAAGGATCTTGGCCAGAATAAAAATAAGAAACTAAAAGATAATACCTGGAATATGGGAGCACTGCAGAATCAATGGATGCGTTGGGAATATGGCAGCTCTGACGGTAACTGTTGGAAGTCTGGAAAGTTCGCCCTGTGAGCTATACTTCTCGGAATGGCCTGGAAACTGTCCCAAATGATGCGCCTTGCTCTAGTCCTCAGTACTGGTATCTATCGGACCCCTCTGCTGATGAATCTGGACCCTGGATGGATACCCCTGGGGGAATACGCCCCTCTTCTTCTGGCAAAATGCGTCCTAGTGATTCACCCATCAGAATTGGATGAGATATGTCTCAAAACAATCGCCTTGGTCTACTGGGAAATGGGTCAGAAGGGTTTCCCTGAATCTAGTCTGATGCTCGCTCTGGAACCCCAAATGTGCCCGCCAAAAGTGTCACATGTCCAAGTCTGGAAAATGCATCCCAGTTGATTCCTCTGTCGGAATATGATGAGGAACCAGGAAAAATATGTGCCTTGCCCTCCTCTCAAATGGGTCGGAGGGAAATATCAGAATTCTTCCTGGATGGGATAAGTCGACTAAAAACCCTCTCAGAAGCTCCACCCTCACTCTGGATGAATGCGCCCTTACTGTTGAACAATGTGTAACTGTTGTTGAAGAATGATGGAAGACCTTAATGATCTTCTTGGTGACTAGGGTGTGTCTCTCAACGCCAAAATCAGCCACTAGTGTCTTCCTCCTGGAATCCATTGAACTATCTCTCCTGAGATGCGCCTCTTCTCCTCAATGACAAGTCATAATCTACATAATGATGAATTAGGTTGTTGACCCTTCGTTTATAGCTTTCCAAAACTCTAAATCATGTTGAAACCCTAATTCACTATTGACTTCCAAAACCCTAAATCACTATTGAAACCCTAATTCACTGTTGACTTCTATTTTTAGCTCATAATGACTTAAAAGTGCTTTTAACCCTTTTTAGCTCGATGTCACTTTCTGAATATAACACTTGTGACTGTAGTGACCTCTAGTAACCCTGTTTACCCCTCTTTGGCCCTGGCTATAGTCTAACGGGGTGGTTTAGACCATTAAGCCTCCTCTCTAGAGCTCCTATTTGGAAAGGGACATTACAGTCCTCCCTTCCCAAAATTATTTGTTCTCAAGCAATACCAGTCCAGGGTGTTGCAACACCTACTCGCTCTCCCAAGTAGCTTCCTCTACTGGAAGCCCTCTCCATCTGATCAAACACTCTCTGATGACCCTGCTCCTCAGTTTCCGCTCCCGAAACTCCAAAACCTCCTCTGTAATTAACTCCAATTGTCCCTCCTCATCCAACGGGGGAAGCTCCTCTGATGTGCTAATGAATTGTCCCATTGACTTTTTGAGGCAAGACACATGGAACACGTTATGAATATTTCTCCCCTATGGAAGCTCTAGCTCGTAAGAAACCTCGCCTACTCGGTGCATGATCCTATAAGGACCATAAAATATAGGCTTGAGCTTCTTAGCCCCACTCTTCTTTAAATATGATTGTTTGTAGGGTTGGAGTCTCAAGAAAACCAAATCTCCAACCTCAAAGTTGTGCTCTATCCTATGCATGTCTGCACTTGTCTTCTGTCGATTTTGCGTCATCTGCAAGTTCTCTTTCAACAACTTGAGAATCTCCTGACTCTCTATCATCCAATCCTTGGCCTTGGGAGCTCTACTCTCCCTGAATATCAAGTCTACCAAAGTGGGAGCATCATATCCGTACAATGCTTGGAAGGGTGTCATACCAATGGACATGTGGAAGGTGGTGTTGTAGCAATGTTTTCCTAAATGTAACCACTTTACCCACGTTCTTTGTTGTCCTCCTACATAGTTACTCAAATACCCTTCAACCCACTTGTTGACAATCTCGGTCTGCCCATCTGTCTAAGGGTGATAGCTGGTGCTAGGTGTCAACTCTGTCCCCACAAACCGAAACAACTCTATCCAAAATGTCCCTATGAACCGATTGTCCCTGTCACTGACGATGTTCTTCGGCAACCCATGAAGTTTGAAGACCTTCTTGAAGAAAATCTCGGCTACCTGAACTGCATTGTACTCTGTCAGTATGGCATGGAAGTGAGCAAACTTGGTCAATATGTCAACCACTACATAGATACAGTCCTTACCTTGGACCTTGGGTAGACCTGTGATGAATTCCATAGATATACTCTCCCATTTTTTCTCTAGAATGGGAAGTGGCTAAAGTAGCCTTGTTGGAAGAGCATGCTCTAACTTTTTCTGCTAGCAAGTCACACACTCACTGACGTGTCTCTTAATGTCTTGTTTGAGTCCCTTCCATGAGAACCTCTCTCTGATCTTTCTATAGGTTTTGAAAAAAACCTGATGGCCTACTAGAGGTTAATCATGAACTGTGGTGCAGATCTTCTTCTTGAGCCCTGAATCTGGCACCAAGTAGACTCTATCCTTGTAAAATATGACATCGTCAATGACCCTATACCATTCATTCTATATCTGCCCATCCATCACCTCACAAGCGAACTTGTTCTTGGAATATTCCACTAACAAGTGGGATTTCCAATCTGCTGAAATCTGCATAAAAGAACATGTCGCAGGTCTCCTCGATAGTGCATCGGCCACAATGTTCTTCTTCCCCTTGACATAATATATGTAAAATTTGAATTCCTGTACCTTCATCACCCATTTCTGTTGGCACTCACTGAGGTCCTTCTGCTCAAGGAAATACTTCAAACTGTTGTGATCGGTCTTGACCACAAATTTGTCGCCCACCAAATATTGTCTGAACTTGGTCAAGGCATGCATGATTGCCAACATTTCCTTGTCATAAATGGAGTACAACCTCTCAAGTTGACTAAGCTTCCAGCTCTCGAACACAATGGGGTGTCCTCCCTGCATCAAAACTGCATCGATCCCTTCGCCGGATGTGTCACACTCTAGTACAAATGGCAAGGTGAAGTCTGGTAGTGCCAATACTAGACAAGTGCCCATGATTTCCTTCATGTGATCAAAGTTTTCCTTTGATTTCTCAGTCCATATGAAGGCCCCATGCTTGGTAAAATATGTCAGTGGTGCTCCAAGCTGAGAAAAACTCCGGACAAACCACCTATAATAGTTGCACAACCTGAAGAAGCTCCTCAATTATGTCACATTCCTGGGCGTCGGCCAATCCAGAATGGCCCTGATCTTCTCTTGGTGCACCTGTACCCCTTGTGCACTGATGATGTGGCCTAAGTAAAGCAGCTCTGCCATACCAAACTCGCACTTGGACTCTTTGTCATATAATGATTGTGCCTCCATGATGCTCAATACCTCATCCAGGTGCCTCATATGCTCTTGCCATGACCGGCTATAG
The DNA here is from genome assembly GCA_032191745.1 of Picea mariana. Taxonomy (NCBI): domain Eukaryota; kingdom Viridiplantae; phylum Streptophyta; class Pinopsida; order Pinales; family Pinaceae; genus Picea; species Picea mariana. The sequence goes on from JASDQU010013243.1 coordinate 139,234, forward strand.
ATCAAGATGTTGTCGAAGAAAACCAAGATTGATTTCCTTAACTGATCCCTGAATATATGGTTCATGCAATACTAGAATGTAGCGGCTGCATTGGTTAGCCCAAATGGAATAACCAGGAACTCGAAGTGTCCAAAATGACATTGAAATGTTGTCTTCTCTATGTCCTTCTCTCAGATGTTGATCTGATGATATCCAAAGCATAGATCAATTTTTGAGAAGAAAATTGCACCATGCACTTCATCCATCAACTCATCAATGCGTGGGATAGGGTACCGGTTCTTGATGGTTTTATTGTTCAAAGCTCGGTAATCAATGCACATCATCATGGTGCCATCCTTCTTCAGAACTAAGACAATTGAAGAAGCAAATGGGTTGTTTCTCGGTCTGATGTGTCCCATCGCCAGCAATTCCTTGATTGTCTTCTCTATCTCATCCTTGAACCTCCTATGATGACAATAGGGGGGAGTGATCATAGGTTTGGCCCCCTCCTCCAACTCAATGTTGTGCTCAAACCCCCTGTCAGGTGGTCTCCCTGGTGGAATTTCATCAAAGACCTGATGATGTCGTCCCAATATATTCTTGATCTATGTATGGTACTATTGTCGACCTTATGAATCCTTCTAAGTAGTGATCAAGCATTCTGCGGCATACACTACCTCACCATGTCTGAATATCTCCATCCTCTTGGATGAAATTGTCCTGGTTGCTCCTGTCAACATACCTCTTAGAACAACCTTCTTCCCATCCTGATCTCTGAATCCCATTTCCAAGTTTTGGTAGTTGGTAGTGATTTTTCCCAAGGTAATCATCCATTGATTTCCTAACACCACATCTGTGTCTGATAGGTCAACTACATAAAATGTGTCTCTCACTATGTAGTTGCCTAACTTCATCTCTAAGTTTGGAACTCTGTCTAGACACTCCACTGTGTGGCTATCTGCTACCACAACATCAAACCCCTCAAACTCCTCTGTTTGAAGTTCCTGTCTTGATACTAGTGAAGTGTCGATGAAGTTGTGGGTGGCCCCACCATCTATCAGGGAAATTGCTCGTTGCCCCTGAATAATCCCTCTGATACAGAGGATATCATAGCTGGGAACCCTAGAAAGGGTCGATATGACTCCTCCCTTTGCTAGTTTCCTCCTATTAGCCTGCTCTGGCGGTTGTGGGACTACTGGAGGATGGGATCCTGCCGGTGTCGGTGGTCTATAGGGAGGTTGCTCCTCTGTTGGTGCTAACTCCTCCTCTGAACTAGTGGATCCACTCTCCTGCTCCTCCTCCTCACTGTCCACATTTTCTGCTGCTACCTCAATATAATGAATCTCTCCCTTGCCCATGCACCTGTGGCCTGGGCCCCAAGGATCTCTGCAGCTGAAGAAAAGCTTCTTCCTCATAAGCTATCTCCTAGTCTCCTCATCCAACTTCTCCTTGCCCTTCCATTCTCTCTATAATGGATTCCTGTCTCGATCCCTCTGGGGCACAAATGGTTTGGAGAAATTTTTAGTCTTTGGCACTGAGTTGCCAGATCTCGAGTGCAAAGGATGGAATCCTACAAAGTGGGATGCCTGTATGCCTTGACCCATCCTCTCAAAGGCTCTATGAGTCCTTCTGTGAATAGCATGATCAGCCTGGGCTCTGATATATCTGTCACTGCCACGACTACCCGCTGAATCTCTGTGATGAACAACTATGTTGTGCCAGTTTGTGTCAACTGGGCTAGATCCTTGAAGTGTATCTCAGGATCCTTCCTGTCAAACCTGTCCATGAGCCTATCTGTAAAATCCCTATAGGAGGTGATGCAACTGTGACCCAATGTCACCAGACCATGATACCACCACTCGTGTGCCTCACCCTCTAAGTGTAAGGCCGTGAAACTGATGGCCTCTGTCTCGTTCATCTGGTTGAGCTTGTAATACGGGTCTAGCTTCTGTACCCAAGCTCTGGCGGTGTATTTGGACAATCTGTCGAAAGAAGGGATGGTGATTTTCCCAACTTTTCGGATGAAATCGAGGTTATTCCCTTGTTGTTGTTGTGGTCATCCCCTCTGCAGCTCTCTGGGGAAGTTCATGAGTCTGAGTCCACAGTACTCGACTAAGTTCATGTTCTGATGGAATTCACAACCCAATGTTGCGTACTCCCTCCTATACTCTGCAATGTCATCTGCATGAGTGGGTGGCCTATGTGTTATCAGTGGCGATGTTTCTACTGGGGGTGCCCTCTGAAAACTGGGAAACAAGGGTATGGGAATCGTACTCGCAGAGGCATATGTACGAGAGGGTGACTGGGGTCTATTGCCTACTCCTGAGTTCACATGTGCTGCATGTGGGACTTCTGTGTCTGGGGTGCCCACTCTAGCCAGTCTATCAACCACCTATGCCAAGGACTGAGACATGGTTCGTTGACTAGCTAACATATCATTGATAACCTGCATGAAAGTTGCCTCTGGATCTACGGGGGCCTTGCCACTACCCTCTGGTCGCTCATATCTGTCTCCTAACATCCTCTCTACCTCGTGCTCAGCCTCACACTCCGCCCTTCTCTCTGCTTCTCTGTGTGCCTCTTCCTCTTCCTCTGAGCTAGGAGGAAAAGGGGGAAAATTAGGCCTAAGCCTTCTTTCCTTATGCCTATTTTAAGTGACATATTCGTCACCTACGTGTTCACATCCCTCTGGGTATTCTGTTGCACTCATTGTCTTTAGTCACAGGCTGGCAGGACTAAAGATCTAATACCACTGTAATGTTCTTGACTTGGCTAGTCTAGGAAACGTTGCTAATGTGTGTGTAGGATCAATCGTTTACAACATATAAATGGTCATACAAATAATAAATGTGACAAAGGACTGCAAAGTTTATATTATGATATCTCTGCAGATTACAAAATGGTCGAATGCAGATGAATAAACTGACAATACTCGACTAGATCAATAGACAACGGATCTTAGCCAGAACACAAATAAGAAACTAAAATATAATACCTGGAATATGGGATCAATGCGGAATCAATGGATGCATTGGGACTATGGAAGCTCTGACGGTAACTGCTGGAAGTCTGGAAAGTTTGCCCTGGGAGATATACTTCTTGGAATGGCCTGGAAACTATCCCAAATGATGCGCCCTGCTCTATTCCTCGGTACTGGTATTTGTCAAACCCCTCCGCCGATGAATCTGGACCCCCGATGGATACCCCTGGGGGAATCTGCCCCTCTTCTTCTGAAAAAATGTGTCCTAGTGATTCCCCCATTGGAATCGGATGAGATATGTCTCAAAACGACCACCTTGGTCTACTGGGAAATGGGTTAGAAGGGTTTCCCTGAATCTGGTCTGATGCTCGCTATAGAACCCCAAATGTGCCCGCCAAAAGTGTCGCACGTCCAAGTCTGGAAAATGCATCCCAATTGATTCCTCCGTCATAATCTGATGAGGAACCAGGAAAAATATACACCTTTCCCTCCTCTCAAATGGGTCAGAGGGAAATCTCTAAATTCTCCCTGGATGGGATAAGTTGACTAAAAACCCTCTCAGAAGTTGCGCCCTCACTCTAGATGAATGTGCCCTTTCTGCTGAACACTGTGTAACTGTTGTTGAAGAATGATGGAAGACCTGAATGATCTTCCCGATGACTAGGGTGTGTCTCTCAACATTGAAATCAACCACTGGTGTCTTCCTCCTGGACTCCACTGAACTATCTCTCCTGAGATGCGCCTCTTCTCCTCAATGACAAGTCATAATCTGCATAATGATGAATTAGGTCATTGACCCTTCCTTTATAGCTTTCCAAAACCCTAAATCATGATGAAACCCTAATTCACTGTTGACTTCCAAAACCCTAAATCACTGTTGAAACCCTAATTCACTATTGACTTCTATTTTTAGCTCATAATGACTTAAAAGCACTTTTAACCCTTTTTAGCTCATTGTCACTTTCCGAATATAACACATGTGACTGGAGTGACCTCTAGTAACCCTGTTTACCCCTCTTTGGCCCTAGATATAGTCTAACGGGGTGGTTTAGACCATTAAGCCTCCTCTCTGGAGCTCCTATTTGGAAAGGGACATTACAAATCTAATCTTTGAAAAGGTCATACTTGTTCTCTTCATGATATAATATGGATTTCTTGTCATATAAGTATGGACTACCTAAGACAATACCGCAAATGTCAAGTGGTACTACATCCAACTCAACCTCATCAATGAACTTGGAAGTAATCACAAATTTGATTTTGCATTGTTTAGTTACTTGCAACTTAGCATCCTCACACACCCAACGCAATGGATATGGTTTCACATGAGGTGTGATCTTTAAACCCAACCTCTTAACAATTGCTTCAGATATTAAACTAACTTGAGATCCACTGTCAAACAAAGTGTTTATCTTTGAATCTTCGTTATGACCCTTATATGAAAAAGCTCACTTCATTTCTTTTGATTCAGAACACTTTCCAATTTAGAAGATTGAACTGAAGAGCTAGAACTAGCAATACCTTTACTTTCCATTTATATGGTCTTAGTTTCATCTTGTGAATCTGATCCCAAATCTTGTTGAGTTGTTGCAACAATCTTTTGTTTCTCCTTTTTTTTTAACTTCTTTAGTAGCATCTCTAGAAGCAAATTCCAACACTTTTCCTCCTCATGTCCTTTCTTCTTGCAGTGAGAACATGTAGGTTTCTCTTCATCTTTCACTGTAGTTGACTTCTTACTCTTCCCTTTTTCCTTCTACTACTTCTCGAATTTATGTGGTTTTTTATCCTCAAACACATACTTTTCCTTGCTAGCTTCAAGATGATTAGCTTGAACTGACACTTTGTCAATATTAGTAGGATTAAATTATAATATAGTTTGTCAACGATATGAAGGCATACCACCAAAATAATTTAGAAGAGTTTCACGAGTATATAATGGAATTCCTAAAGACAACGATTTCTTCTTAAATTCTTGTGTATATACTTGAACTTTTTTCCATTTTCCTTGTCTTAGATGTTGCCAATCAATTATTGTTGTTTTCATATAAGCTAATGGATAAAATTGGTTTCTTAATGCAACAATAAATTCATCCCAAGAAGAAATTATTTGACCCTTTTGAGTGAGATCAGTTTGTGTTTTACTCTCCCACCATATCAAAGTTGTGTCGCCCAGGTGAAGAGTAACCAACTATATCTTTGCAATGTCATCCATGATTTTCTATACCCTGCAATATACTTAAATATGTTTGATCCAATTATCCAACTTTTCTACATTCAAGTATCCATCATAAATTGGCAAATCAAACTTTACATCTAACTTTAATAAAGGAGAATCATGAGCATGAGAATGAGAAGACTTCTTAGAAGGTTTTTTCTTATGAGAAGAATGTTCACTCTCATCAAAAGAAGATGATGATGATGGGGGTGAAGGTGGCTCTGAATATTTTTCACCTCCTCCTTCTCCTTCATATTTTATCGATGTTTCAACTCCTCCTTGAGCCCTACGATACAGTTCTTCCACCATTGTCTTCATCTGGAGAAATGCCTCTGTGATAGCCTCGGAGCTCATTATAGGATCTTCTCCTCCTTCGGTTTCCATTCCTCATTTTCAAAATTCTCTTTGAATTTTTTAAGTCTTCAATCATGTTGTCACCTCCCTTGGATTTGGACCTCGTAAGCATTCACTTGCAAATACCTAGCAAACCAACTCTGATACCAACTTGATACAAAAATCCTTAGATGTCAAATTAATTCTTAAGCATACCTTAACATCCAACTTGATTCAAAAATTATGACTGTCTTGACTGTTTTCAAATTAACATGTGAATCCCCTTACTTATCCAAATTTCATTAAATGATAAATAACTTGCGGAAAAAATGTTGAAATTGAGAGAAATAGAAACAAAAAATAACAAGGCACATTACACAAGTTGATAATGGAGTTCACCCATATTGGGCTACATCTCTGGGTCCGCTTCCAAATGAGAGACCGCTTTATTGATGCTAAAAAATGATTGTTACAACAATGAATCCAACATATGTTTCTAAAAAATGTCTCATGTTCTGCCGCAAATCCTCAAATGAAACTATCACCATCATCTTTGCCTTGAAAAACAAAATATTATGACTATAAACACCCTATATCTCCCAAAAACACTAATAAATAGCATAATAAAAGTAATATAGCATATTTCCTAGGCACATAGCACTCTATGGTGCAATGATCGGACACTTGTGCTTTTATAGTAGAGGTTGGGGGGTCAAACCCCACCTGATCCGCTATATTTCCATTTGGCGTGTTATTCAAACTTTAATGCATAACCCTTGGCTGGTTTTACAAAGTGCGCCATTTGGCACAACCATCGGGGCGTTGGAATATGTGGGTAGAATTCGTGGGGTACAACCCGCGAACCTCTACCCCTTTGGCGTATTGTTACCACAATCACTTTAAAGATAATGATTCTGCTGATCTGTTGCAACTGATACCCTTGGCTCATTGGTTAAGAGGTTGTGTTCAATCCGATGAGGTTAGGGGTTTGATCCCCACCAAGCCCAACAAACTTTTTCATACCCTTAATCCACATTCGCCAATCGGAGGGTGCCACATGGCAGATTCTAATTAGGCCACATCACTTGATCGTACACCCAATCAACTGCTCTCTTGTCAACATGCCATGTCATAGTTTTACTGCCACCTATAACCTACCACATCAACATCGTACTGCCACCTGGAAGTTATGTATAGTCCATGTGTCATATGCATAGTTCACATGTCATCCTTCCAGTGATGCCACGTAGCACCTATCCCTTTGTCATTTTTAATTGTTTTTCCAAAACTTCAGAAGACCATATCTTTCTCATACGACGTTCATTTGAGCCTATTTAAGTTACATTGGAATGTTCTCATCGAGCTCTACGCAATTGAGTCATTTTCCTTAGCATTTGAAATTGACAATTTTTTAGCCTTCTTAGATCCACCTAGATCAAAGGGAAATGGAAACCTATGAAATATTAGAGAGTAGGAAAATAGATAGTTGTTGAGAGGTGATTGTTTTAGTGTGAGCTATGACTTGTTACATAGTAATAAGTTGTTTGTCCATGCTTGGTGTCATGAGAGAAAAACCCAGGAAGTTGCATTTTCCCAATGGTGAGAAGCATAAAGAGAGGGTGGCTCATTTGAGATAGAAAACCCATAGGCATAAAACTAGGTTGCATTGGTGCCAAGGGTGGAAGGTTTTAGCGACTCTGCACTTGTTGGCACCGACACTGCCTCTGCTGCTATGATGGATATTAGGGTTTTCTCCCGCATGGAGGATGTTTCACTTTTGGCTCCTCTGCCAAGACATTGGATTCAAGGTTTGAGAATCATGAATGACATGGGAGCAATTGTTTCAACTTCAAGAGGAATCCATGAACATACTTAATGAGATTCACAAGGCTAGACATGAGATAGAATCAGAGCTTGTCATTAATGAGTCAAGTTGGGGTCATGGTGATATCAATATACATGTGCAATATCATATTCGATATGCAGAGCTCGATACTCATGAATTTCTAGGTCAATCACCACTACTCGACCCTACTCTTGAGGAAATTCCATGGGAAAAACTTCGTGAAAGCAGAGAATATGGTGCTCTGATGTCAAAATAATGGGAGTCTAGTTATTAGTTTTCTCACTAGGAGCAATTGAATTCACAGTTTTCAAAAATTGATTTTTCTTCAACCTCGAGGGTTGGATCAACTGCTGCTCTAGTGAAGGTTGTGGTTCCTTGGTCGGCCAGGAGGGGAACCTTCTCAAAAAAAAGATAAAGTTTTAAAAACTGTGAATGGGATACTTAACAAATTAACCATGGAAAAGTTTGATGTTATTAAAAATAAACTAATAAATTTGGGGATCAACTCAACAAAAATTCTACAAGGGGTAATGACTCTTATTTTTGACAACGAGTTATTGGAACCAACGTGTTTCCCCATGTATGTTGATTTGTGTCGAGATCTAAGTACAACACTCATCGCTTGAAGATATATTCCTCCGAGAACTGCAGGTATACATTGGATGAGGTTATGGAACAGATTCCTTATAAGTCTCATGATGGTGGAAAGTGTGGGCCTACCTGTGTTTAGGAGCATTGTTGATGTGATGCCAACGGTGAGGATCGCATGCGGATGGACTYTACTGAAAGTAATGCTCATGAGAAATTGTCTTTAAATTTATTTGGAGTTTGTGGAAGAAAAACATGTTGACCTTAGTCAACTCAATATGTGATGCTTTGTTAGGAGTGACTACTCTAACAATTCTTGGTTTGGAAACTCCAAAGGAGAAGAACTAGTTAATGGTGTCTTGAAATTAGAAGCATGGTTAACTTTGTGAATTATTGCTTGTACATGTTTTGTTACTTGTTTTTTTTTATGGTGAAAGTGTCTTGGATTTTAATGAATATATTGAGATTAGCAACCTCAATATCATGGTGAATTTATTTTGTTAGAATTCACTACTCTAACAAATGACAGAGAAATAAAGGATATCCAAGATAATCAATAAATCAAGATATCGATGATGAAGACAAAGATTCCTAGAGAAAGATGGTATTCTTGTCGTGTGTGTTATTATCTCTTGTTGATGAGTTGAAGTCCTGCTTGACAATTTTTTGTGATGTATAACCATTCCTGAGTCTGCATGGTAAAGGGTGTGGTAGTTAGAAAGGAAGGTTTAACTACATGTTACCCCTAATTTTGTATTGATGGTAAATTGTTTGATGAATTTACGTAAGATTGACTTGGATGGCTAGTTAAACAATATTTACAGTCATGGTACTAGTGTTTGGCTCAAAGGTACGGTTGGTTCCTAGCTGGTATGAGATCACAAATTTATAAGTGAATGGAGGAGCATGAACATTTTTGGATTCTGATATGGAAGTGAGTTGTATTGTTCTTGCTAGAGAAACCATGATTTGATAGCAGACATAAGTTTGAGTTGGAATGATAAGCAATAAGAACATAGATGTTGTTCTGGAACAATAAAGAGATTAGTCCAAGGGAAGTTGGTGGCATTGAAAGTCGTGTGGAAGTAGCAGAAGCATCAAAAGAGAAATGATTGYAGACAAACAAGGTAAATTGTGTGAGYTGTGTTGAATAAAACATACTCATGACCATATGTTAATATGAGCCACACATTATTTTATAGCAAGTYTWTGATGTAATATTTATTGATACGATGTATTGGTCCTTGAAATGTTTGATTATGTACYTGGTGTCTCCATGGATGGAGTATGTAATGTATGTACATGTATCCATGTAACATGTAAATGGAATATTTATGTAAGAACTAATTAGGCATGCATACCCCTTTGTCATGTATCCCTATTGATTTGTAGTGCAGAAACCTCTATTATATAGTTCATTAACACTTGTAAGAGTGAGCCATGTCACGTGTTGGTTGCATGCTCTATGAATGAACTATAGGAGGTGCCTAGAAACCATGAGTTTTACATTCAAGGGGAGTTCATCAAGAGTTTGAATGGGCCATGTACATGCAGGACATCCTACTATACCGACGATTTGTAGTGGTTGATGACCCATGAATTATAGTGGATGGTTGCCTCTTTATATAGACTTGGGAATTTTGGTGATGCATGATCAAGGTACATAGAGAAAGTACCAAGTTGGACCATATATAAACTTTGTTGATCAAGAGGTGTTTCGATTTAGAGGACTTGGTGATGATGAAGACCTGACCTAATGATGTAAATACAAGTAGTCATTTAGGGGGAGTGTTGGGATATGTAACTCCCACTTGTCTTTGGTTCGATCATAGTTTATGTTGTTATGATTATTGGCTATGATTAGGTAGAGTTGGTCTCTACATAGAGTCTATTTCTTAGGTTGTAGGAAGTGGTTGGAACTAGTTGGATTTGAGAGATTCTCTCCAACTAGATTCTTCTTAATTTGGTGTGAGGTTGAGATATTTCCTCAACCAATGGATCAAGGTAGTTGTCTATCTTAAAACAATGTTTCTTATATTTATACATATACTCTATTTTTTGTTTAATAAAGTGCTTACACACAATTTTGGTGGGTTAGTATAATATCTAGTCTCTCTCTCATTTCCAATACTTGACTACAACACACCCTCTTACTTGTAAACCACGAGACTAACCCACTAAACTAACAAAAATAAATATTTATGACAACAAACTTAAAAAACCCTTTTAATAAAAAATCAAATTTATTTTATAATAATGATATAATATTTCATGAAAATTGGAATTTTAAAAACATTTTATATATTAATAATATAGAATCAAATTCCATTCCCCGAGGTGTAGGACACTCGGTGATGAAGTGTGTTGTTAAGGCATTCTGTGATGTTAAAGTCGTCGGTTTGAAACCTGCGGGGACAAAAAATCCAGCCATGTTAAGGGTCGATGTGGCTCAGGTCGGGTACGATCCCCGGATGATTTTGACAGCTTAGATGCCCCTAAGTCGTGGTTTCTCAACTACAGGCTAGTCCCGTAGATCATAGACAAACTAGCAAAAAAAAAAAATCAAATTCCAACACAATGCTCAACTATTAAACCTGAACAATTTCTACTTCACAATAATTAAAATTTTCACTTAATTTAACATTTAAGTATGCACTACTTGATCTCACTATAATTTTATTTACATATATCTATTTATTTTGTTTTTCTTTTTAGTGTATTTTTTCTTAAAAAAATTAATTATATCTATTTATTTTGTTTTAAAAAATTTAATTATGTCTATTTATTTTGTTTTTTCTTTTTAATGTATTTTTTCTTTACACTATTGAAGTTGTTGTGAATTTTATTATGTTTTTTTATTAATTATTTGATAATGGATTATAGCATATTTTAATATTTTTTAATTTTTAATTATATTTGTTTATTTTATTTTTATTTTTTATATATTTTTTCCAATATTGAAATTGTTATGAATTTTATTTGAGATGAGATTATGTAAGGAATTTATTTTAATGTATTTTTATCTTTAAATAAAGGACAAATTAATTATAAAATATTTTTTAAAAATAATTAATATATATTTATATTAATAAAAAGAAGTTAATACATTATATATAATTATATACACAATTTGAATCATTTTTTAGTTACTTATATAAATGTAAGTAAATAAATTATACATAATAAAGAAATTGTAAATATCTATATAGATAAATATCAAGTTTACGTAATTTTAATTTGAAAACTTTGGCTTACTTCGAATGGAAAACAAAAACATAATTTTAATTTGAAAACTTTGGCTTACTTAGGATGGAAAACAAAAACTTTGGCTTATTTACAGAAATAATTTTTTTGAAATTTTCATTTTTTATAATATTAACAAAATCGAGCCCTCCACGCACTCTTTTCCCTACTATAATACTCCTAACTACTATTATTCTTTTCTCATCTAATCTAATAAACAGTAGGGAATTTGCAATCATCATACTTTGCGCACGAATTATAAAATTAATCTTCAGAAAACATTGAATAATATATATATATATATATATATATATATATATATATATATATATAAAAGAAGTTATGGACAAGTCATACACCAAATTGGTGTATGAGACCTCATTTTCCAAGATAAGGTATTTGTAAAGCAATTTAAATTAATCTTGAAAGAACACGTGATAATAGACTTACTTGGAGACTGGGTAATGACATAAGCAGTGCCTTGGAAATCGCAGGTTCCATAATTGTTGAAATCATATTAAGCATGGGCTTTTAGCATGCTAGGATTGTAGCAAGGCACGCCAAGCTGGAACTGTTGGCAATCCACATCCTCAAAACCACTTGGAGCTTACTGGAATCGATCTTGGAATTATAGTCAGCTAGAAATTTTCATCCCTTTTTCACATGCATAGTCTAAAGCCGCTTGGAGCTTACCGGAATTGATATTGGAATTAGGAATGCACTACGTCTCAGATCCTCCAACTGGGGTTGCCCCATTGTTGTGGTGATGCATGTAAAAATCAATCTGAGTAACCCTAGTGACATTTGAAAAAGTAGTTTTAGTGGCATTGGAAAAGTCAGCCTTGGCATGGTAGATCTTCAAAGAAGGGAAAGTGGACATTTATTATGAACATTAAAACAAAAAAAAAAAGGAAAAAATTAAAAGTACTAAAAAACTTAAACCTAAACCTAGAGTCATTTTTAATAACGGGAAGGTATCATCACTCTTTTTAATGATCAATAAGACATGTCTGGTTAGGCAAGGAAGTTAATGGTTGCAATCTTAGCCTTTCATTTATTGTGACCAATAAAAATATTCATAACACATGGAATAGTTTTCACAGAAACCACATCTATGATTAAAATCTTATTAATTTAGGCCTATCCACTTACATACCATTTAAATGTCATGTATCTTAGGTTTTACATGGTTAATTTGATGTAAAGTTATTTAGATTCTATTATGTAAAACACAACATACACAATATTAAATGTTTTATAGGGTTCTTATTAATTACCATTTCTTCCTCGCCACCTAGACCCCACCATTAACCACTCTACCACACCCCTTCACTTATATATATATATATATAATTTTTTTAATTTTTTTAAAATTATTTTCCACTTGTGTTTAACACAACTCCTTTCCACGTGAACTCTTTAAATGTTGGTAGCCTACACCTAAACTCTTGAAGTGGGTTGATACCTCAATAGTGTCACATCGACACCCTCAATATGGTTAAAGTATACTCAACCCCTGATCAATTGTGCCACATCAACATAGAAGGCACAATGAACACCACTTAGAAAGTGCCACATGGCACTTTTAAAGATAACTCAGTCATATGGACTCATATTGAGTGTCATTTTTTCAAACTATGTTTTATTAAGTGCTCTTCATAATGGTATAGGTGATTTTAGTAGTTTTTGTAGTTTGATGCAATGAAACATGATTTTTAGACAGATAGTTATAGATCATCCTTGTTTTTGAAGTTTTATAGAACGATAACTTCATTATATAGACTTCTTTTTGAATCCCAATATTTTTTTGGTCAATTTTTCAAGGTATAGAGAGTGGTATAATTTTATTTTTTTTCATTCTAGTTCATCTTGAAGACTACATCCACGGAATAATGCACATCATGTTATTCACGGAGAATCAAGGTATGGCCAGCTTACAATCATATCGGCTCACAAGGACCAAATGTCATCAAAGCGAGATTTGAACCCAGGCGTGGCAAATACAAAAAATTCCTCCCAACCATCCAGTCTACACTTCCTTGACTATAAATTATTTTAATAGCTCATTCTCCATTTTATTTTCTATTTTTTGCAAAACGGCTATTCATGATGTTCAATTAAATAGAAAAAACTCTTATCCTTGGAAATCCTACATGGAAAATTTCCTCAGGAGTGAGGGGCTATATTAGATGACTTTTGGGATGGATCCTCTAGAGATGCATTAGGACCCAACTATGAGATGCCTACTTTTGAGCTATTTTTTGATTAATCGACACATGAGCAAGACAAATTCTTGCATATCGATGCCCTTGATATAGGTAGTAAGTAGAAAACCTTGTTTGCACACAACCACAATGGCTCCAAACCCTTCAAGAAACCAATTGAAGGAGCCAAACTACCCATGACTACCAAGCCACTTATAGTGACTCCTCCCTTGTTTGTCACTTTAAGAAGTCACTTTATGGTCTAAAGAAAGCTTCCTGAGCTTTGTATGAAAATATGCAGAAATTCCTTCTTGGTTCTGGTTTCACTAGGTGTCAATCCAATCCCAATGTTTATACTCAGCATGTAAATGGTGAACTCTTTGCCCTTTTTCTTTATTTTGATGGCCCACTTAAAACTGGGAGTAATCACCATCAACCCAACCATTTGAAATCTAGTCTTATGGGCTAGTTTAAGATTGGAAATATGTCCCTACTACTTATTAATGTAGTGTCAAAATTTCTACCAAGTGTTCAATTCCTCAAGTTGATCCTATTTTGTATAGATAGTTGGTAGGAAGTGTTTTGTACTTGACCCATACCTGACCAAATAATTACATTGTTGTTGGTTTAGTCTCCTACTTCATGCAAAATCCTAATTGTGAGAGTTTTTGGAAGGCAAAAAATCTTATCCTCATCAAGGGTACATATTAGTTTGGCATTGTGTATTCTTCATGGGGCTCTTCTTCTTTAATAATATTTACATATTCAGGTTGGGTCGGTGATATTGATGATCAAAAGACTACTTATGGTTACACTTTCAACCTTTTTACCAACCTTGTTAGTTGGTCCAACAAAAAGAAACATGCAATTACTCTTTCTTCTACAAAGGCAAAGTACCAAGGCATTGTCAATGTTAGCCAATAAGTTTTTTGGATTCGACAATTTCTCATAGAGTTTGGTTTTGCTTAGGATCAATATTATATAATCCTTTGGTAAGACAATCAATGTTCCATCCACATTGCATGCAATCCAGTTGAGCACGAACATACCAAACATATTGAGGTCCATATGAACTACATATAACAAGCCCTTCATGATCAAATTATTGACTTGCAATTTTTTCGTTAAAAAAATAGGTCGCATATATTTTCATGAAGTCCCTCATTGAAGCTAATTTCCTTAATCTTTGATCCTTGCAAGGAGCGAAGGAAATTGTCTTTATAGGGAAATAACATGTACATACTCCTTTCTCACAACTCCAAAATAAATCTTGCTAGGAAGTATTGGTGCATAGTTATGTGCACAATTTAATTATTTAATTAATTAATTATGCACATGCAAATAAATAAATTATACATTAAAAAAAATTCATTTATCCAATGCATGAATAAATCCCAAGTTTAGGTAATTTCAACTTGGAAAATCTTTGAGTTATTAATGTAGTAACTAGAAATTAAAGAACGTTGTGCATGTAGTTTGCATGCACACATCTCTTGTATAAATAAAGGACATGGATCCTCATTATACAAGAATAATAATTTTGAGAAAAATAATTGAAAACTTTTTATTTTCTCCATGGATTTTTTCTCTTTAGATTTTATCACATATATATTTGCTTAAGATTGTATAGCAATTTGCATTTTCTCACATATATATTCATTAACATTATTGAATTTTTTTTTTATTTATATTTTTTTCTTATTTTTTTGAAATATATATATATTTTTTCATTAATTTATATAAAGGATGGTCATTTGCTCTCAGTTTTGGTGATACTATTCTCCTTTTCCTCTTCTATTTAATTTTCTGAGTGTTGTTATTGCGAACCATGGATTCCCTTGAAGTAAATTAATATTTTTTTAGTATTAAACATCATTATGATACAAGTATTATTTAATGTTGTCAATTGGGTCTAGCTTGGGTGGTTAAGAGGAGAAGTTATCCTCCCCACCCAAGTTCAATTCATGCTTGTGGTATGTTTTCCCCTCTCATGGGGCATTTGTCAAATTTCATGTCATCAAGTGCTTGGTTCAAATCCCCTGAGTGAGGAACACTAGTTTACAAAATCAAGTTTACTAGGGGTGCCATCCACGAATGTGGGGAAGCATCCCTTGGGTTTTCTTGCAAGGTTTTCCTTGGAAAAAAAGTATTATTTACTATTGATGGAATTAGATAATTCTTTTATAATCAATATAACCAAAAAATGTGCATATGATAATTTAATGTGTGTGTGTGGAGGGGATGGGGGGAGTTATGTAACTAGGAGTAGCATGTCCAATATTGGGTTAAAAACACCTATCAAATATTGATCACTTAGTGGGTTTAATGGTTAAGAACTTGTGTTTCCTCCTCGAAGGTCACATGTTCAAATCCATAGGGAGGTAGGGTATGTACACCTCCATAGACTTTAACAGTCAAAATCATTGCATAGAGGGGGTCCCTTGTCCCACAAACAAGGGTGTCTCATACACCATTTTGGTTCTTGGCTTGGTCATGACCTTAAAATTAGATTATTACTATTATTATTATATAATACAAATTGTCACTTTTATAATTCACAATTGGATATAAGCATGGATTACATTTCATTAATATGATACACATATAAATTTGTGAGCTTGACCTTTGGATTCATCTTCCGATAGGTCTCTTGGACTCCCAATGATGCTTCCTATTACTTAACTATTCATATTACGTCATGTGAGTAACCCTAATGGATTATGTTTCCAACATTCCCCCCCTTAATCCAAAGGGGCGTATGTGAGTCCAAGAATAAAGATGAATTCTAGAAGTGCAAAACCACCAATGGTTGGATATTATCTCTAAATATGGTTGTTTTGGATGACCAAAAACAAAAGTGTTAGCATAATTTGATGTGTTTTACTAAATGGTGGTGGTTTAAGGAAGACTACAAACCTTAGAACTTGGCTCTAAGGCTTAATGGTTCCTGGAAAATTTTCTTGATTTAGCTAGAAGTTGATGTAAGCTTATGTCTTCTGCTAATTGGAAATGCTCTCAAATAGAGGTTTAAATATGACCACAAATTGTTTTCTAATATAAGTTGATGTGTTCTACTAAATGAATGTTTAAGGAAAACCGCAAAACAAACTGGTGTTTTTGGGATGACCACAAACCAAATCATGCCCACTTGTCACTACTCAATTGATAGGGCTTCGAAACTTGAAGCATGACTGTTAAGAACTGATATTATCTGTTGAAGTTTTGGTATGCTCATTTAACCATAGACAATGTCACATCATTGTCACCCAACCATAGGCATTTACATATGCCACCTCTGAGCACACTAACCTTTACTTAGAATAATTATGGTAAGCCTACTCCAGAACCAACAGATAAACCCTAGCTCCTTCTCCAAGGGTAGTGCACAAGAGAGAGAGTCTCAATATCCACAAAACAAGTACCATTCACAACTGCAGCATTTGTAGCTGCACTACTCTCTCAGAATTGTTCCATACTTAGCAAGAATATCACCAAGAGTATCACAAAGAATGTCACCAAGTTTAACACTAAGAATCTCACCAAGAGAATCACCAAGAGAGAGACCAAGACCAAGAGATGACCATGTTCCCTTATTCCTCCTTGCAGCTACAGTTGCAGCTACAACTGCAACTCTCCATAAGACTTGCACACTAACTGGGTATACAAATGAGCTAAAACATCCTTTATTTATATTAATATGTCTAGTGACTTTTCTGGCTGGGCCGACCTGACTTTCTGGTAATTATATTTATGTTTATCTTTTTCCTGCATAATATTCTAATATTATTTATTATGCTAAGCCAACTTGTCTTCTAGGGTTTCTAAGTCATAGGTTACACGTGGAGGTTAATACCTGCCACAGCTACCAAAACGGCAACACTCCCTCTTAGATAGGGAGGTATTAACTAAGATGTTATTTATGTAATGGTCTCAAACACAGCCATCCATCTCACATGGCATGGGAAAACTCACATGATCTTCCAAACCAGTTTACATGTAGCATCACGATAGCCACACAAGCTATCATGTGATCAAACAGACCATGTAACAAGTATCACCATCATAGTTTCACATTATCCATCATAATAAGCTATGCACTTTCACTGGAGTAACGTACCAGCCTTTGTTGGAGTATCATACCAACCTGCACTGGGGTAACATACCAGCCTGCATTGGAGTAGCATAATAACATGTGTTGAGGTAATATAACAGCTTGCGTTGGAGTGCCAACCTGTGCTTGGGTAACATACAAACCTACGTTGGAGTACCAACCTGTGTTGGGGTAGCATACCAGCCCGCGTTGGAGTACCAACATGTGTTGGGGTAGCATACCAGCTTGTGTTGGAGTACCAACCTGCGTTGAGGTAGCATACCAGCCTACATTGGAGTACCAACCTGAGTTGGGGTAGCATACTAACTGTTAACACTGAGAGTCACACTCATATTGCTATGAGTGCAAGCCCAGTACCCATCAAAGTGTGGAAGATAAAATTTGTAGTAAATGGAAATTGGATGAAAGACTCAAAGAATGTCAATCATAGTTTACTTCACACAATATGCACCAACAAATAAGGCTCTGAATAACTTTGATCAGGGTTATAGAAAATAGGATGAGTAGGTGGGAGACTTAATAAGAAGAATATGAAATGCCTATCATCTACATCAGGTTGTATGACATACATATAAAGCAGAACTCTTTGAAACAAGAAATTCTTATAATCAAAGAGACAAATTTTGATATATTTGTAAACAACATTACAACAGATCCGCTATTGCAACAAGATATAAATCAATCAAATGAATCTTTCACTGGGATGTGATCAGAATTAGAATACAACAAGATGGTCGAAAAAAGAACTAATTTTCGTCATCCAAAGAAACTTAAGTCTGATACATAAAATAGAAGGTCTTTCTATAAAATATGAGTCTCTCTCAATCCATTCCTCTCTTGGATCATGAATCCAACCCTTTCCTTCTAAAAATCCCTTTCATATATAGAGAATGATCTCTATATATCCTAAGGATATTAAAACCAAGGAGATATATAGGATCCTCCTCCATTTAGGAGTCTTGTTACAAAAGATTCCAACAAAAACCTAACAAATTCCTATTTTTTGAGATCTTGCCTATTGTGATAAATTCCTTTTGAAACAGGTCATTCTATTTTATCTGGATATGTAACACATGGTCCTCATGTCCAATTGACTCCTAGGAGACCATTCGAACATTCCCTTATAGATGGAAGCCTTCCCATAGCTTGAATTTGTCAAACTGTTATAGTTCGCAGCACTTATGACAGAAGGCGCTGCAAAATTTCCTGTAGGTGATGATTTTGTCTTTCCTCCAAAAATATGAACTGGGTAAGGCTGATTTCTTCTTAGAAAGTCAAAAACACCATTTTTCCCTCCACATCAAATTTCAAAGGAACTCAGATGGGAATTCAAAAGTTACGGGAACAGCCATCCTCTGTTGTGTGCTAATTCTTGCAAACTATCTTAAATTACCAGTTCGCAGCGTTGATGCTGCGAACTTTCCTGTAACAGCGTGTGTCAATTTACCAAAGTTTTTAACATCTCAAAACTTATTCCAGGAGTCCATACATGTTGTAAAACTTCATTATATTGATGTATGACTTAGAGGAAAGCACCACAACTGACACTCATGGCTTACAACTCATAGCCATCACCCAAAAAATATTGTAAAATGCATAAAAATAGGTTAAAAACATTAACAACATTTGCAACTTTAAGCCTGCTTCATAAAATTATCAACCGCACATTGTAAATTTGATAGGGGTAAGAATTCACTCATTTAAGGATGAATTTGAAAGGATGCAAAAGGTGAAAGTTTCAGCAGACCTAGAATAGAGGGTTCACAACACAGTTTACAACGCCAACAAATATATCAGTAAAAGGACCTCCTCTCAACCTTCAAATAGCATGATAACCTTTATGAAGTATCCAGTAGACTTGAGCTTGATTCATATAATTGGGGATTTGAACACACATGTCTACAAACTATTCAACCTCCAACACTCTCCTTCATCCAGTTCACAGTGCCAGTTCGCAGTGTCTAGCTTAAACACAATTTGCACACTTGGGGGAAGTTGTTAGAAACTTTTATGACATAATCCCAGAGAATTTGTTTAAAATACAAGCTCTAAAAACAATAAGATCTTCTTTGACACGATCCTTAAATGCAATTATAACCATTGAATGTGTGAGATACTTATGAAAATGCTACGAACTCTCATGTGAGTTGGCAGCACATACAATTGTCTTTAACTTGGAATTTAAACAGATAGATGATGACAAAGGGAACTTTGTGTACAAATGGAGGTGTGACATGTCAAGGTAAAAATATAAAAATGAATCAAAGGTGTGACTCATTTTGACCCCTACAATTCTATGTGCTAACATCTGGCTCCATAGGGGATGGCATGMTCCCTRTGAGCTGCCAAKAACATGCAKTTCCAGTGCCTTATCCATTGGTCTATGGAGTCCTCTAGTATCAAACATGTGCAACCAATCCTCTTTAATACTTCAAGATCTGTCACTTATTCAATAAAAATGAAAGACTTGTTGTAAACAAACCTCATACTGCAAATATGATCATATTGTGCAAACTGAAGAAAAGAAAATTCTTTGGAAGCGAGCTTATTACCTACACTACCCTACTCTAACCAGATCTCCAATTTGCTCAAGTAAATACAAATTTCCACATCAACCATTCAAGTAGCTTCATGACAGAAATAATCCTATCTCTGCCACTGATTAATTGATAATAACAGGAATATAAAAACAGAGATAGAAACTCATTCAGAGAATCATACTCACCCACAAGTGTCTGTGAAATGATGAACTCTGAAATTTTCAAAGAATTTGAAAGATATGACTCCAATAAAGCTGCTACTAGATCTTCAAAACCATGATAAAAAACATGTTGATTCAAAAAAGATGACTACCATTGAACACATTCCCTTTTACTGAGAAATATGTGAATTTCTTGTTCTTTCGAGATCAACTCTTGATCATCAAGAGTGACAGTTTCCTCTTCAGAAAAAATGATCATATGATAATTGTATAGTAGGAGCTAATTTTTTTTATTATGATCAACTAAAAATATGTAGTTATCTATACAATCATCCTTTACTGCATGCTCAAACTGATTTGAAAAATGAACACCGGTATGATCTATATCCCAATCCATAGAAAAACATGAAAAAAATGACAAATGTTGTCCCAAATCTGAATCATACTTACACTCTCCTTGTTGTTCCTATGCATGCAGATCTTCAAGGTAAGCTTGATCTGTAATCCTTTTGCAAGCTCGAATGTTCTCCTCAATTTCTTCAACATCCTCAAACAATCGTCTTAATGATGTAGATTTCCTTTCTCTCAGGAGAAGGACAAGATCTGGACGTTGAGCTTCTATATAGTAAACCATAGTTGCAGTCTCATAAGGATGTATCTTCAATGGCGTGCTATGATAAAAACTGTAAAACCTCATGTTGAAGATAACCATATCTTCATCTTCTTTTCTCCTCAAAACATGAAAATCAGCCAAGTATTGTTCAAAGGACTTATTCTCACCCCAATACTTTGAAAATGCATAATATAACTAAGTCCAAGAACTAATGGAATCAACTCCCAAACCCTTAAACCACAAAGCAGCATTCCCAAACAAGGATTTGGAAAATAACCTCATGGTAACATCTTCATGTACTATCTCAAACTAATCGACTAAGTTATCAAAAGCTCCCAAATGCTCCTCGGAGGTGATATGATCTTCTCCATAAAAATGAGGAAGATACTCAAAGAAGTTAAGAGGATAAGGATGAAGATGAGATGGAAGATTTAAAGGTTTAAACATTTTCTCTCTGATTCTAGTTTGAACAGTAGTGGGTTGAAAACGAGGTTTAACAAGCTAATTGTAAAGTATAACAAGAATTTTAGAAGGTAAATCAACCTCATGACTCCCATGACTATAAGGCTGCCCAATGTGAGGAGGGATTGAGATATGAACTTCATCTTTCTCAATAGACTGAGATGAGGAGACATGATCAACATCTACAACACAGGCAGAATGGAGACCTTCTTCTTCCAAAGAGAGATATGCAAATGAATGTTGATTATCATCAGAGTAAACAAAGCAAAGGATAATCCTTTTTATATGTAAAGGGAAATACATGAATGAATTGATGAAGAAGAACAAAAGTTCATGGAGTGGACTAATGAGCTGATACCTGGTTTTTCCCTTCTGTATTTTCATCTTTCTATCAACAGGATCCTTCCTCCAGTGTTGTATTTTATTGTGGAGTCGTCGGGTAGATGATTACAGTCAATTTATGTGTCCCTCTCTTATATACCATCAAGAGTTGGATCTATGCCGTTCTCCCAAGGAAGCTTGCTTCACACTCCGCTCCCCAGCAATGGCGCAAAAAATATTAACACTGAGAGTCACACTCATAATTCTATGAGTGCAAGCCCAATACCCATCAAAGTGTGGAAGATAAAATTTGTATTAAATGACAAATGGATTAAAGACTTTGAAAAGAATGCCAATCACAGTTTACTTCACACAATATGCACCAACAAATAAGGCTCTGAGTAACTTTGATCATGGTTATAGAAAATAGGATGAGTAGGTGGAAGGCTTAATAAGAAGAATGTGAAATGCCTATCATCTACATCAAGTAGTATGGCATACATATAAATAAGAACTCTCTGAAACAAGAAATTCTTATAATCAAAGAGATGAATTCTGATATATTTGTAAACAACATTACAACAGATCCTTTATTGCAACAAGCTATAAATCAATCAAATGAATCTTTCCCTGAACTGTGATCGGAATTAGAAGACAACAAGATGGTAGGAAAAAAAATTGATATTCATTATCAAGAGAATGTTAAGTCTGATACATAAAATAGAAGTTCTTTTTGTAAAATACACAGTATAAAATATGAGTCTCTCTCAATCCATTCCTCGTTTGGATCATGAATCATTTCCTTTCCTTCTCAAAATCCCTTTCATATATAGAGAATGATCTCTATCTATCCTAAGGAGGTCGAAATCAAGGAAATACATAGGATCCTCCTTCATTTAGGATTCTTGTTACAAAATATTCCAACAATTCTTAGGTTGTAGGAAGTGGTTGAAACTAGTTGGATTTGAGAGATTCTCTCCAACTAGATGTTTCCTAGTTTGTTGTGAGGTTGAGATTGTGTCAGTATAATATCTATTCTTCGTCTCTCATTTCTAATACTTAACTACAACACCCTCTTACATGTAAACCACAATACTAACACACTAAACTAACAAAAATAAAAATATATATGACAACAAACTTAAAAAACCCTTTTAATAAAAAACCTAATTTATTTTATAATAATGATATAACATTCATGAAAATTAAAACTTTAAAAACATTTTATATATTAATAATCTAGAATCAAATTCCAACACAATGCTCAAATATTAAACATGAACCATTTCTAATTTACAACATTTAAAAATTTCACTTGATTCACAACATTTACAAATGCACTACTTCAAGAAGTGTTTCTCCTTCGAGATAATCTCTAATATGATGTACGGTTATGCTATGATTTGATTTGACTTGACACTATTAGAACATAGTAGTTTTGTAACTGATGTCACTATAATTTCATTTGAGTTTCAGTGATATTGTAGATACTAATTTGGCATATTGTGGAGGTCTATTGGGCGATCATTGGCTCAGTGGCGTGGATCTCCAGCTGGATTCTATTTTAAAATGAGAATGGGACGGTTTCACTCAGTTGCTGAAGGACGTGGGAATTCGATTACAAGAGAGGCCGGATACCCTTATGTGGACAAGAGGGGATCAATCGGGCTCTCTCACTGCTAAAAACGTATATCTTACTCTAGCAGAAAAATTCTGGCCTCAAGTTATTGCTAGCTGGTGCCATAAGATTTGGAAGGCAGACTGTCCAGTCAAGCTAAAGTTATTCTTTTGGTTGCTAATCGAAAACAAGTTACTGGTGTGGGCGAACCTTCAAGCCCGAGGATGGGAGGGGCCTAGCCGCTGCATCCTTTGTAATCAACATAGCGAGACAATCCCCCACATCTTCATCAATTGCTCTTTAATCCGCTCGGTGTGGCAGCTATTAACTCCAGCGCTAATGCTCTCCACGACTTGGACAAGCTCCAGCATGCTCAATTGCTTTCAAAATTGGATTGGTGATTTTAAAAATCATGCTCTGCTACCAGTCTTCCTCTGTTGGCAGGTTTGGAAGGCCAAAAACTCTGCACTATTTGAGGAGAAGTCTCCTTCGGTTCATAGAGTGGTTAATCTTATTCTTGTTGAGGCGGCTTTACAGAGGAAATAGTCAATGGATCCACCTCCCAGCCGACACATTTTTGCAATTCCTCTTGACAGGGCTGTCGCTTGGTTTGACGGAGTGGCTCAACAAGGAGGCTCACTCTGTGGAGCGGGAGGTAAAATCACGCTTAACTCACACTCATGCATCCGCTGGATTCTAAACTGTGGACAAGGAACTAACATGACGGCAGAACTTTTGGGAGCTTGGGCATCTCTCATTCTGGCAAGTCACCTGCACACCGATGAGCTTTTACTCCTTGGAGACTCTAAAATTATTATTGATTGGCGGATGGGTCAAGCAGATTTCCATGTGGCGGCACTCGAAAGCCGGAAAGAGAGAACCCAAGAAGCCACCCACTTGTTTAGAAAGCTCTCTTTCTCACACATCTATAGAGAAGAAAACAGTGAGGCGGATGCCCTCTCTAAAAAGGCTTTGTTCTTGCCTCCGGGCCATTTTTGTTTTACTAAGTGGGAAGATGGCAATGAAGGGCCAGCCATTATGATCAAAATGTGATTTCTGCCATCTTTGGTTTGATTCTTGTTGCTTACCTATTGATCAGGAAGCTGATCCCCAGTTGAGTTGAGGCTTTGGATTTTCTGATTGTTTGGACTGCATCGATCCACTAGCTTAGTTCTCCCTCTTGGTTCATCTTTGCGGAGATAGTTTTGTATATGTTTATATCCTTATAAATATAAAGCGCATTTTTCTTGTGAAAAAAAAAAGAAAAAAAAGATACTAATTTCATTTGAGTTTCAGTGATATTGTAGATACTGATAATGTAGCTTTGAACTTTCTCCAATCGTTTTTAGTCATGATATATAAATTATAAGTTAACTTTTATAAATTATTTGATAATGGATCATAGCAAATTTTAATATTTTTTAAAAAATTTAGTTATATTTATTTATTTTGTTTTTTTAAATAAATTTTCTTTATTGAAGTTGAAGTTGTTGTGAATTTTATTATGTTTTTTTTTAATTAATTATTTGATAATGAAGCATAATATATTTTATAATTAAAAATTGAAGTTCCTGTGAATTTTATTATTATTTTTTATTTAATTAATTATTTGATAATGAATCATAATATATTTTATAATTTTTAGCTATATTTGTTTATTTATTTTTGTTTTTTATATATTAAATTATAAATAGTTGTATAGTAAATTACAATTTACATAAAAATAAGGTCTATGTTATTATTTAACAAAAAAATTCAAATAACTTAAGATAGATCTTTTAGGGAAATTAATAGACTAAGAAGTTAAAGCCTGAGAAATTTATACAATCCAGGGTTAAAATTGATTTAAGCCCATTTAAAAAGTTCAAAAAGTAACCCCATTTGAATTTGACAACATTCATCGAGGTATTGAAACAAAAATTAGGTTTAAACTAATTTGACAACATACTATTTTGTGGTAATAAGCCAAAATATTGATTTCATGCTAAAAATAATATACCCCTTCGTTATATATATATATATATATATATATA